>JAQJVL010003191.1:0-67178 GCA_035578905.1 Stictocephala bisonia | reverse complement strand
GTTAGATGCTGCCATAGAGAATAAACAGAGGTCATATCCAAAAATAGGCTAAATGTGTCGAGTAGTTATTTATCCACTTTACCATGCGATGACAGGGCCAGAACCTTGTTAGTCCCTCCTTTATTTCTGCAAAATCCTCAAGGATAATAAACATAATAATTATTACTACAGATTTACATTAGTTGTAATCTATTTATAACTGCCACTGAGGTGTTTGATGCGATCATAAGAGAGTGACCACTGTATCTTTTTTCTGTGTGCTGCTGCTAATATTTACTCTGCACAAGATCTATAGTTTGGTGCACAAGATCTATAGTTTGGTTATTTAGTTTTGAATTATTTTTATATTTATTCTTTTACTCGAGTTTATTTTATTTAGGTCCAACATTTAGTTAGGTTGGCAGCTTATATAGACAGATCACTCAAGAGACAGACCAGTTATTGTCATTAGTTTAGCACCTCCAAGGGTATACTAACAGCTTTAAGGTTGGCTGAGACGCAAACAACACCATCCTCCACGACTGTATGTAAGCCATAAGGAGGAAATATAAAACAACGACTAAGGTGGTCGTTTCCCAAACCGCCAAGTTACTGCTTTGAAGTCAGCAGTAGACATGCAATTTTACAGTTGACTGTAAAGTCAGTGGGCCAAAACGTGCTGTTCTATTTCAACTGTACGGTTCGTGTTTATACATAGTAAACACTTTATAAACATTAAATGCCCTATCCAGTGGACCATGAGTTGATATGAGTTTTAATTTGAAATCTTTAAAAATGACATGTTAAGTTTAATATATTTAACTGTACAAAATTATAAAAATACACAATTTTTTACTAAAAAACAAATTATGGTCCACCGGTTTCGGAATCAGGGTTTATGTAGACCGGGTCTAACATTAGTCCTGGACTAAAAATCGAGTTTCTGAGATCAGGGTTAACATCTTAAATCTGGGTTTAACTTAGAGCGGGATTAATTTAAGACTCCAACTTAGAGCAGGACTAAAGAAAGAATTGCAGGGAATTTTATTTTGTGGAGCAGCAACCTTTCCCAGATGGCAGCAACTATCAAAGGGAGTGAATTTCCACCATTGTTGTTTTCAGCAATCCCGTTCTTTCTGTCATATTTTCAATTTTGGTTCAGTTCTAAAGTGGTGCTTTGAGCGTATGGCTTTTTTTTTTTAAATATTTACAAATCATTATTTTTCTTTTTAGCAACTGGTTAGAAATAGTTAATTATACATGTTATATTTGTTTTATAAGTGTTTCCACTTTTTTTAATAAATTAAAATGGAAGGATTTACAACTGAAGCCAAAGAGAAGAGGAATGAAGATAAGAAGAGAATTAATTTTTCCAAAGTAAAGATGGTTAAGTTGTGCTTAAGTACCCTGTGGTTGAGAAAAAAACAGTACAATAAAAAAAGAGGCCATAAAAAATGATATTTGGGTACAAATTATAAAGGTGTAGAATTTGAAAGTAAATATGAAACGAAAATCAAGCGCATCCAAATTCACACCCCTGCCAACCAAACCAGTTTGATTTTGGCCAATAGTAATGTCCAAATCCTTAGAGGTGTTCTTTAACACTCTGGAGTCGTGCATACTTCCTTTCCATTGTCCTACAATATTTTTTATCTCAAAATAAGCACCACAGAAAAGCCATAGTTTTCGAAGTATTTGTTTTGGTATCCATTGCATAGTTCCCTGTAGCAGGAAATTTGATGTATTGATCCTTCATTTCCAGACATATTGCCAAAGATAGTCAATGAGCAATGTTGCATACCGTTGATCCTGTTATTTATCACCTGTTTCTTAATGGAACGTTCCAACAGTAATCAACTTCCAAATAGCGACTGAAAAATCAACCGGAAAATAGAGAAGACGAATGAGTTCAATAGAAGCGTACAAAATAGATAAACTTGGACCTATCCTTAGGCAGGTTCAGAAAAGATGCAAATGTAGACCAGGACTATCTCATTTTTCTAAGTCTAGGGTTAAATTTTGGTCTCCGAAAGCTGTTGGTTTAAAATAATAGTCTAGGTTTAAAAATACCATGACTCCAAAAGCCGACATGTTCAAGTTTATCCCTCCCCACTTTAGACTCGGTCTGAAGATAGTCCTGGGTCAGCGCTAAACCTGAGCCCCGAATTAGATCTAAAAAAAAATCAGTTTTTAGTCTGAGACTAGCGTTAAACCCTGACTCCGAAATCCACCCTGAATTTCATATAAGGAATATTCACAGAGCATATTTAATGTGCACTTACTGGTCTCCACATTTTTAAAGAGGTTAGAACAAACTGTATAGATGGTCACTATATCCGACCCAACACGGGGAAAGCTCAGTGTAATATGATTCTATTTAATCAAGTATTATAACTTGAGTCCATTTCAGATACTACACTAACTTTATTTTAATTAAATGAACTTGTGAATCCAGTAAGAAACTTAATACAAGATATTATTTTACCAAAGAGCCATTAAGAGTTAGGTGTAAATACATTTTATATATATATATATAAAAGATATTTATATTTTTTTAAATTTTTATACGAGGGTCAATTTTAAATTAAGTATTCCAATGCTTTAAATAGTAAACAGAATTTTATTGAAAAATCAATTACAGATTATGATACATTGTACTTTTTAGCTGTTTTCTAATGTAGCCCCCAACACAATCAATACACACACAATGCGTCATATAACTGTTCCGCAGACTCGCACAGAAAGGGATTGACTGCTTCCTTCAGCTCTTCGTCGCTTGAGAATCATTATCTCCAAGTGTTGTTTCAAGATAGGTAACAATCAGGAGTCATATGAAGGACATTCAGTGATTTACCTCCCAACTTTGGCGATATGATACGTTGTGGTTCGGACTATGCAGGGGAGAAGGGACGTTGTTATGGTGCAAATGAATGTCCTTAATGAGACTACATCCTTTTGTTCTATATAACCCTAAAAAATCTTGTCAACGGTAGGCATGATATCCTCCGACATCTGTTTAGTCTTACACAGACATACACTGATTCGTAAGGAAAAGTCCCTCAACATTCGTTACCGTCTCGTCCGAAACGCAGGCGGCCTTGTGCACATTTTTTCAGCCTAATTCAAACTCCCTGAACCACTTAAGCATATTCTTTATGTTTATACACTTCTCTCCATACAAATTGGTCAACTGGTGATGGATATTTAAAGTGGTTGACCTCTTAAACCATAGAAATCTAATCACAGACCGCTAGTCACACAGCGGGGACTTCAAATTTCCCCTTCATCGTTAGTGGCTGATAAGCCAAAACTGATCTTACAGAGAGGTAGCTAACAGGAGTTCGTTAGAAACCTTAATTTATGGACAACCTTTGTACCTTGCAGTCACTGAAAGAATAATAAGCACTGTGATGCTACTGGTGGCATATTAAAAAATAATCTATATAATTTTTTATAATACATAATAAAAATTGATATATTAAAAAAATAATAAAATCATAATTGTAATACTATTTCTCAAATCGTATCACTTGTCAGAACATTGCATAACAATATTTATATGATGACAATTTTCTTTTTGCTTGTCCTTTTTCATTAAAAACAAATTAAATACCATTATTTACTCAAGTAACAAAAACTTAAATCTAAATAAATACATGGTCTAAGAAGATAACAAATTTATTTACACATTGAACCAATGTGCTGATGTAGAACTCCTAGACACTAAATACAATTCAACACTAAGACGACTAAAGAAAATAAATCGAACAATATTTCAACAATCAACCAATGTCTCTCATTCCGCTGCTAAATAATCTGATTATGGAAAGTGCCAGTTAGGCATGAAATACAACAGTTAAACATTATTTTATAAACTACATTTTGTCTTACTATAAAGTATAGCTGTTTTATCGAAATACAGTGGGTGCTATGGTTATGGGTGCCAAGCATAAAATCTACCCTGACCAACTAGCTAACCAGCTAAAACAGGATTACCTGGAAGCCCTAAATAAGTTTAAGACCTCAGGAATGCTGGAAGACAAGATTAACATGACGACAAAAAAGAAAAATTATGACCTTTACTTGAGGCAACTTAGACAAAAGATGACTGCAGAATATATTGACTCAGTAGATAATAAATCCAGAGCTCTGTGGCATGTCATCAACTCAGAAAGAAAAAATAAACAACAAGATACGGCCCCCATAACCATAAATATCAATAAGATAAAATTTCATTGATCGTAAATCCAATATACATTTATTTTTAATGTAACACAAACGTTTTCGAAAGCAGAGCTTCCATCTTCAAGTTATGTGTTATGAAGTTATGTTATAAGTTATGAAGATGGAAGCTTTGCTTTCGAAAACGTTTGTGTTACATTAAAAATAAATGTATATTGGATTTACGATCAATGAAATTTTGTTATCTTATACTATTCCAATATTTGCTCATGTACGTTTTTATTCATAAATATCAATGGTAAATCAGAAAAACAACCTCAACAACTAGCATCTTATTTCAACTTATTTTTCTCTGAAATGGCAGAAAAAACCCTTAAAACAACTCAGAACTCTAATTTCCCAGCCCTACAGCTCACTACTACACCCCAAAACCAGTTTCATTTCACTCAAATTCATCCAAGCACAATTATAGATGCCATCAGCTCTCTGAAACCCTCACTATCCTGTGGACTGGATGAAATCCCAGCTAAGTTAGTAAAATACTGCGCCCATGAAATAGCTATGCCACTAACTAACATAATAAACAAATCTTTTTTACAAGGAAAGTTTCCTTCTTCCCTAAAACAATCTAAAATTTTCCCTAAGTACAAGTCAGGACCAAAAACAGATGTCACAAACTTCAGACCCATATCAAACATTTCGACTTTTGCAAAAATATTTGAGAAAATTGTTTTAAGTCAACTAATGTCACACCTTAAACATAACAAACTTATTACAGACAGTCAACATGGTTTCCTTAAGGGCAAGTCCACAACCAGTGCTTTAATAGCCATAATTGAATACATAATTGACCAGCTAGAGGAATCAAATTATGTATCAGCAATACTTATTGACTATTCTAAGGCGTTTGACTGCCTGGGACACGAACTAATATTACATAAACTTAAATCTCTCGGAGTATCATACCCAGAACTAGGTTGGTTTAGGAGCTATCTGACAGGTCGGACTCAAAGAGTAGAAATGCAACAAGTAATAAATAATACAAAGCTTCAGCCATTTCACAGCCATTGCCAACAAAAAGAGGAGTACCTCACGGGTCAGTTCTTGGTCCGGTTTTGTTCATTCTTTTGACTAATGACTTTTCTGACACTTTAAATACATACACTGATGCTAAATGTGTTATGTATGCTGATGACACTACACTAATAGTGAAAAATAAATCTGCCAAAGATCTCTCAGAAAACTTAACCAAAACACTAGACAACGCAATAGAATATTCTAATAAAAATTACCTAAAAATAAATCCTGACAAATCAATTTTACTAAATTTTAGTCGGAGAAGAGAGCCTGTGCCAACCATATCAAATATAAGACTGGAGCAAGAAACAAAATTATTGGGAATGACAATTGATTCTGACCTATCATGGACAAGCCATATCAACAACCTATGCAGTAAACTAGGATCAGGAATCTACCTAACCAGACGCATTCGTATATTAGGAGGACTAACAACTGCAAGAACCGCCTATTACGCATTAGTTGAATCGCACATCAGATATGGACTTGCCTTGTGGGGAGGGACAACTGAAGGAAATCTGAACATGGTATTACTTTTGCAAAAAAGGGCAACAATACGCATACTTGCTAACCTCCAACCATGGGATAGCTGTCGTGAAGCCTTCAAGAATCTCAAGATACGGACAGTGGTGGCTCTCTACATTGAGGCAGTTCTCCTCAGTGTTGATGACCCAGACCTACTTAGGCATGAAGATATCCACAGCTATAATACCCGACAAGCAAGAAACTACTACCTTCATACTCATAGGACTACGCTCTATACAAAAAAACCAACATACATAGGACAGCATCTGTACAACTGCTTACCCAATCACCTTAAAGTCTTGAGAGCGAAAACACTAAAAAATCAACTTCAGCAATGGTTAGAGGACAATCCTTTCTACAATTTGAAGGAGTTCTTTGAAGCTGTCAGAAAATAGAAAAAAAAAAAAAAAAACACCTGACATAGTAATTTAAATCATATGTTGACTTGTTTTAACATTTTAGACTACATTCATAATTTTTTTTACTTAAATTTGACTGTCTTTTTTATGCCATATAGTATCAGCATATTTTATCATAATTATTGTTCGTTTTAAAAAAATTTCAGACTACTTTCATAATATTTTTATTTAAATCTGACTGTTGTTTGTGCCATATGTTTGTATAGTATTATCAATCTTTATTTCTTATATACTTTATAACCTCTCATATTTTTATCTTTAAAACTTTACTTTGTGGAAACACTGTTCTTAACATTATAAAACCTTAATGTACATTATTATCTTTACCATATTGTATATTTTGACGCAATGGATGTACTTGATGTTCACACCAATAAAGAAAATTTTGAATTTGAATCGTCTCAGTAAAAATATTATTTTAAAACAAAAGTTTTACATTAAAAAAATTACTGATTTCTTTTGACGTTAAATAATTTATTTTTTATATCAACTATTTTGTTTATTTGTTCAGTGTTATGTTTTCATTAGCTAGGCAAATTACGTTAAAACATAGGCTCTTCATTGTTAACACATTCAGTGCTACGTGGCCATAAAGTCGGCCACGCCGTCCGATTGCTAGTGGCTGCATGGCTGTCTAGTCGGCCAAGCAGTTGTCACCAATGGTGGCTGATGGCTGTCTAGTCGGCCATACTGCCTCACTTTTATTATTGAATCAGTTTTCGCCCAGCCTTTGCTGGGTTCGCTTGCCAGTAGGTCCCACATTTCTTCAGTATCCAACGAGTAGGATCATGGTTTCCAGTTATTTTTGGAGTTTATGATACTGTTTTTAATTTGTTTTTTCAATAAATTAAGAAAAAAATATATAGAATGTACTGTGCAAAGAAGGAAAAATTAAAAATACTATATTTATGTTCCACAAACGCCCTGACCAACCTGAATTGTGTTCTGTAGCATGGTTTGAAAAATTTATCTCAGATTAGAAAAATTGTGAAGAAATGTTAGAAATGGACCTGATAATAGTAGTTTTTTTATCTTTTTCATTTGTTTTACTTAAGTTTTTATATTACTAAGTAGTTCATTACAAAATAAAGTGGTGTAAAAAATTTTGGAGATTAATTTTTCAGCAAAGTTGTTCACCAGGGGCTGATGGCTGACTAGACGGCCATACATAAAAATTAGTTTTTTTAGCCTTCCACATATACAGACTACTTCTGACAGTCATAAATTGACACTACACAATCACAAAAATGAGTTTTTGAAAATACATTTTCAGCAATTGGGGTAAGTTTTTAATTTATATATTATTAAATTATTATCACACATGGTGAAAACGAAAATTGGTCTTAATATTTTCATCCCCTGAGTGACCTTTACTAACTGACCTTCATTAATGTGTAGTACATAGATAACACATTCCCTACTGTGGATGATAGTGATGCAGCAGGCATTATGTTGTTTTGTTACTAAGTACGTTACGTTGTATAAGTGACTAAGTCACTCACATTCCTCTGAACCTGTTTATGTTGTATCTGCATTCTTTTTTAACTTGTTTTCGCTATGACGCGGGTTTAATGTGTCCGCACAAAAGCGAGTTATAACTGGCACCCATAGTAGTTCTAACTCTTGACAATGGATAACAGCAACTCGGTGACTTTGAGCCTAACTTGCCATTCTTATCGGCTTTAATTGTGAAGGGTTAAGTATAATCTGACCTTGGCTAACATTTTAAACTGTTCAATTTCTTCTGTGAACTGGCTCCAAAGTAACACTGAACACAGTTCCGGTTTTATATTAAATTTGAGGAAAACTGATGAAGTAAAATATAAAAACAACACATATAGAAAAGTCATGAAAATAAGTTTTTAATTCACAATTAATATTTTACATACAAGAAAAACTCACTAATTTCTTTTACGATTCTCTTAAAATACATTACTTTTATCCAAATGTATGTACACAGAAAATATTTTTAGATTGTATCCAAAATAGCAAAATTTATAACCATAGAAAATTAATACACACAAACTTATAGCTAGAAAATTATAAAGATAAAGCAGTAATGTAAAAATATACATCATGCTTTAAAAATGTTGTAAAAATAATATAAAACAGTGAAAAGAAGAGTTAATTATTATTGGGAGTAAAATCCATAATTTTGATGTGTAGGCCTCTTTTGTATATACCTAGACGTGTGAAACAAGTAAACATTTTCCTGTTATGACTAATCAAATTGAGTGTATAGTATAAATTAAAACATTAAATCTAAATACAACTATATAATTTTTTTAACATATTTACAGACTCCATTAATTTACACTAATTAATCAGGTAGCGGTATTTTTCATCAATGAAAATTGCTTGAAACTAAAGTTAAGCAAGTGAAGTTCAGTTCTGAACCAAAGAGTACTACTGTATTAAGGACTACTACAATCTGATTAAGGACATAAGAAGTTTAATCAAAGAGCACATTTTTTTTCTGTTTAGAATTTTTATTATTGATGTTCTTTTCTTCGTTAAATAAATGTCTTGTTTGTAATTCTGTCAAAAAATAAATATCCTAGTTAATTAAAATGTTCAAACAGTAAATAGCAATTCTCGATTGAATACAATTAAGTTTTAACATTATATTTTAATATTAGCCTACAGTTATGAAAAAGGTTTCAAGCAAAATACAGTAGAACCTCGCTAATTCGAACCTCGATAATTCGAAAACCTCTATAATTAGTAACGTTTGCCTGTTCCCCTCAGAAAACCTCCAAAATTCGAAAAATAATATACCGATAATTCGAAGTGATTTTTACTCTTAATTCAGCCTCTACAATTCGAATTTACACATACTTGAGCCTCTAAAATTCGAAATTTGTTGCCGTAATTCAAACTGTTACCTCCAAAATTCGAATTCAACCTCTACAATTCGAACTGTGTTGCCGTAAGCCTCTGTAATTCGAAATCATTACAAAAAACACTCCTGTTGAAACATGAACTGACGCTTTTGTTGATGTTCCCACGATGTGTTATTAGTCTCTGTTCGTTATCTTTGCAAAGTGGACGTCTTTAACGGTCAGTCATATTTTGCTGTGTTCAGTGATTGTTAGTTTGAGAGTTTTAGTGCCGTGAGCAAGAATGAGTGCTAAGAAGTATAAGTGCTTAACTTTGCGAGAAAAACTTAAAATAATTGATGAAGTGAATAGTGGAGGAAAACGTAAAAAGGATATAGCTGAAGAGTATGGTATCCCCGCCAGTACATTATCTACGATCCTTAAACAAGAGGAGCTAGTCAGGCAACGAATGGTGTCAGGTAATTTAAACAATAAGAGAGTACGTAAATCAGAATTCCCTGAAGTGGAGGAATGCTTGATAAAGTGGTTCAAACAATGTAGGGACCATAACGTAAGTGTAGGGGGGCCAATCCTCAAAGAAAAAGCTGAACATTTTGCCAAATCATTTGGTTATAATAATTTTCGAGCAAGTAATGGTTGGCTAGAGAAATTTAAACAAAGACATGACATTGTTTTTCGTAAGGTGTGTGGAGAGAGCGCAAGCGTTGATGACAGTGTGTGTAAAAATTGGAAGGAGGAACTGAAAACAATGTTGAAAGACTATGATCCTAAAAACATATTTAATGCCGATGAAACAGCCCTGTACTACCAATGTCTTCCTGATAAAACTTTAACTTTCAAAAACGAAAAATGTCATGGTGGTAAGAACAGTAAAGTTCGAGCAACACTTTTGCTTGCGAGTAATATGACAGGAACAGAAAAGTTAAAGCCATTTATGATCGGTAAATACAACAAACCAAGATGTTTTGCTGGAGTTAAGTAATTTCCTTTTGAATATGTCGCAAATCCAAAAGCATGGATGAATAGTACAGTTTTTGGGCAATGGTTGCTTAAGCTAGACAAACAAATGAAGAAGGAAAAACGTAAAATTCTTTTATTCATTGACAACTGTACTGCGCATAACGATATCCCAGAGCTTGACGCAATCAAAGTTCAGTTCCTTCCTGCCAACACGACATCAAAACTTCAACCGTTAGACCAGGGAATTATAAAAAATTTTAAGACTCTCTACAGGAAGGAAGTTGTTAAACATATTTTAACAAGTATTGAAGAAGAGAAGAACATCGTTCCAATCAATATCCTACAAGCGATGCGAATGGCAAAAAAATCATGGGAAAAGGTAACTCAACAAACCATCGCTAATTGTTTTAAAGCTTGTGGATTTGTAAATGAAGAAACTGAACCAGAAATCTTAACAGTTACACCAGATCCTGTTGAAGATCCGATCGAGAGCGAATGGAATGTCATAATGGCTCACTGCAATATGAATAACAACACAACATTTGAAGATTTCGTCGAGGTCGACAACGACGTAGCGGTAGCCGGAACGTTGACAGACGACGAGATCGTGGCGGCCGTGGCCGACAGGGAAGAGGCAGGCGCAGACGACGACGATGGGTCGGGTGCAGACGACGAGACGGGAGCAGACGAACTTCACTTCGTTACAATAAAAGAAGCAAGACGTGCAGTCGAAACAATTCACACTTTTATCGAACAATCAAGTGATATTTGTGACAGTGTTTTTTCAGCTATTGTAGCCATAGAAAACACGATTGACATTCAATCCAAAAGAGCGATGAAACAATCACGGATTACAGACTTTTTTAATTCTGATTGAACAATGTTCGCGAACAAGGCACTGTACTGTATAACACAGTTATTATTGTGTCACTAATTTGTTTTTGCTTTAATGTTACTGTATTTAAATAATGTTTTAATTAATTAATTAATTAATGTTTAAATTTAAATAATGTTACTGTCCAAGAAATGTGTTTGAACAACAGTATTCTGTTTAACTTTTAAAAAATAAACTTGGACCTCTATAGTTAGAATTTTATTTATTTTGGCCTCTATAATTCAAACTCTCTATATTTCAAACTTCCCATAGTTCGAAATATATCGTCTTTCCCCTGAATTTCGAATTAGAGAGGTTCTACTGTACATTGTTTATACCCCATCTAATATTTGAATTCTTCGAAAGCTTAACCTCTAACTATGTACATTTTAAAAATAAACTGAAAGGCAAAGATATGTTAAATTCAAAAACGAATGCGGTGTCTCTAATTTATTGTTCTTTGCCTTCCAGAGTTGCACAAATTGTCAAGGTAAAAACCCTATCTTTGCTATTTTGTCATCATTTTGATGAAAGAGGCACTGATTCTCTGTTATGTATGTGTCTTGACTAGTTTTCACACGTTCAATACCAGTAGTTAGTGATAAAACACCAAAAATACATTTTGTATTTATTTACTTCTAGACAAAACAGCCTGCAAGTTATATTTCTCCAAGCTACAGATTAAAAGGTTTTACATTCTGAGAACATAACATTGTTAATTTGAATTTTGAAATGGAAATAAATATGATAATTTTTTATTACATGATAAACAATTTTAGTGCACAATACCTACAAAAAAAGACAGTAGTATTACGACGAGGCTACGCAGTAGACTGTGACGTCACATGGGCGAAATGGCAGCTGGATTGATCATCAAAGCACAAAAATACTGTTACAATTCCTGTAGATACGATTCTAGCTGATTAGTTGTAAATAGATTTGCTTGCTATTTAGTTGAAAGCTTCCTTGTGCTTGGTATTAGTTACCAATATTTAATAGAGTAATGAAACCAGATTTTTCACCCATGTGACATCAAAGTCTACTGCGCAGACTTATTGTGATACCTACTGCATTTCTAGTTACCGTGGGTTATTGTTTCCTGCTACTAACAATACAACTAAAATTACTTGACTACAGCCTTTAATAGTATGGGCCCTATGTTAACTCTTAAATTCAATTGCCACAAAAGTCAGCTTTTAGTCTTAAATGTAATAAAAACCAACTACTTCCTGTATGATTACCATTTGAGCATTAGCATATAATGTTGGTTGATAAATAACTTGCATTACCACTTAAATTAAATGCACTGTATATTATATTATACAATCCTGTTTGTGTATAGACATTTATTTTTTGACTTTAGTCTTAATCTATTGAACAATTTACTTGTAATTGCAGGTTAAATACCTATGGTTCTTTAAAAAATAGTATGTTCTTCTACATTGTAATTTGTCCAATTTATACTTAATAGCGATTACAGTCATATTTTATCAGACAGTATTGTACAGTGATTAAACATGGGAGGGAATTGATAACAATAGCTGAATGACTTCAGTCATGTTTTGTGTGTTGTGTTTAGTGGACTTTCGAATCAGGTAGGTTTGCTAATGCCCTATCTCTCCTATTAAGAAATTATATCAGTAAGGCTGTATATTTATTACTCTCATTGCTGTAAGTTGTATTTTTTATACAAATGTTATTTTTTGGATGAATATTATTTTCAAACCAAAAAACTTAACTACACTTTTAACACGTTCAGTGCGGGTGGACCGTATACGATCCACCGCCGGCCGGGCGCTGGTGGCGCGTGGACCGGGCCCATACCACTCTACACTGTTGTTGCTAAGCAGTCAGTGTGAGCTCAGCTCTTGCGCGAGGTAGACCTTACGTCGGCCGCTATACGAATGTGAACCGTTCCATATTTTTGCGTTTTCCGTTTTTATCTATCGTTTTTTCGAGCGGAGTTTTACAATTGATGTAATTTAGTGATTTCTTCATGTAAATAAGTTTGTTATTTATGTAAATAAGTAACATTTACCTGCGCGAGGTAGACCTTACGTCGGCCGCTATACGAATGTGAACCATTCTATATTTTTGCGTTTTCCGTTTTTATCTATCGTTTTTTCGAGCGGAGTTTTACAATTGATGTAATTTAGTGATTTCTTCATGTAAATAAGTTTGTTATTTATGTAAATAAGTGTGTTTAGTGTATATTATTGTAGTATTTAGTGTAATTTTTATTGTTGAAACATGGCTGACAACACTGTTGATGACCTTGACTTGAGTGACGACATTATTACAAGTGAAGATTCCGACACCGAAAGTGACGAAAGTGATGATGATGATAATGCAGTTTCGAACCCTATTTGGTGTAACAACACTGCTGGACTCAAAAAATTAACTTTTTGAAGGACAATAAGCTATTCATTGTTCACCAATTAAGCTATTGGTGGGCATACCTGGTGATGGTTCACCTATTGATTGGTCTTCCAGCATCCCAAGGGGCTGATGGACCGTATCCAGACCACAACTTATGACGTCATAAACAACTTTTTCCCATGCTACAACCAACTTCGTTTTGCTGTTTTTGGGCTGTCTATACCTTATGAAAAGTAAAATTAAATTTTATAGTACTTAGTTTCCCGGGCCGGTTAGAGTGTTTTTACTATAGCAGTGAACGTGTTAAGGTGGTTCGGTTGGCATTAGGGTCAACTGAATTCTGCTTGCAGTGCTGGCTGTACATCTGACTGCCAGTCACTCACACACAGACACTCAACCCTTCTCCTCCTAGTTTATATAATTGCAGGAAGTCGTTGAAGCGCAATCCTGCGGGTGCTGTGTCTTGTACGTGTGCATAGCGACTGAAATGTAATATAACATGCGGGTAAAAGTACAACCACAAGTTAAGTGTATGAAGTTAATCAATTCTGTAAATAGTTTGATATTAAAAAGCATAAGATGCCAAACATGACATTGTATTTCTATTTGAAATAAAATAAAAACAAATGTATAATATTAATTATTAAAATAATAAAATTTGCAGTAACATAACGCAAGTTAAAATAACTGATGAGCAAGACCAGTCCTGTGAGGGTCTGCTTTTATAATTTGGGAATAATCGGGAAAATAGTTTCTTAATTCTGTATGTATCAAGAAAGCCCAAATTCGCATCTTTGAGATGATGTATTTATAACTATAAACATAGAAAGAACCATTTGGGTGGCGTTTAAGAGCTAATATTAAAGGAATTGAAATTAATAACTGACTTAATAAAAATGACTCATTTTTAATGCAATTTATAATACATTAAAATCTAATTGCGGAAATATCCTTTTCTATAATGCTTATTCATGACAGTTTTATTATCTTTAATATCTTTCTATAAAAGGCTGGATAGCAAGAACTTTTTTTATAATTAATTTATCATACGTGTAATCTCATATTTGAAATTGAGTTCTTTCCCGATAACCCATTGTTTTGTTTACAGTACAACATTACACTTCACCCATTGCCGAATTGAGGGATTAGGGTATAGAGTAGAGAACAGAAATATCTGCAAACTTTCACAAGTGTTTCTGTTGTAGCCAAATTCCGCTGTTTTTGTAGTCATAATTTTAATTGTAATGCATAGTTACATCATATAATGAGCTGCAATTTGTATTTAAAAAAATAGGTGCCTGCCCTAAACCGCCCAATAATTACAAAAAATATATATTCATGTATTTTTTACGTTTTTCTTGTTTCCTATAACACCTAACCGACAAGTTTTGCATAGCTTGGTGAGGCCTAGATTTTGTACCTAAAAAGTAATAAATAAATTTCATAAATAAATAAGTAAACCCAAAAATTTCGTAAATCCCAACAATACTTGGTCCAAATTAATTTGGATCTTCAGGATTCAACTGTACATATGGAGTTAGATGGCGATTATGTTAGTATAAGACAAACATAATGCCATTCTCATAGACGTTCTCCCACAAGAATTAAATTCAAAATATACTATATTACTGCAGATACCCCAATATCGTTAACAGTCCATGTACGTTGAATAAACCACTGACAAACAACATAAATACCACAAAATTACATATTCTGCAATGTAAAACTGAATTGGAGCTTCGATAGTCTTGTGATCTTAGAGATCACATTACTTTTAAATTTGTATGAATAAATATTTCACTTAATCTCATCAGTTGCTATAAATTAACGCCCAGGAAATCTAAAACTATTCACAAATCATTAAACATTACTAATATAGATTTAAATAAATATTTTTAGTTCACCTTATAGTAATTAATAACATTTGCTGACTAACATTGCTTTTATAGTTTAATCATAACTAAAGCATGTGTTTACTGTGTAAATAATAAATATAAAATGCAGTTTAAATTTGAAATATAAACATTTCAAATTGAAACTGAATTATAAAGAAAAGAAAAGAATTGTTGATGGCACTGTTTTATCTTGCTTGTATAATACTGCTACTTAAACACACACACTGGAGGAACAGAATTGAACAAGTTGTATGCCTTATATTGTCGTTTTATAACACTCCTGTTTTTATAGAAAATAAAAACTGTTTTCATACAGATTTAAGAAGTAAATACAATACAACGTCCTCGATTCACATTTTTTTAAAAGCTAATAGCACATTCCATACAGTTATATTTCATCATTATCTTACACTTAAACATTTGGTGATATCTCCTAAACAGAAACGTGATGACTACCAAAAACCACAACTAGTAGTCTTGTGGCTGAGCAACCGCTGGTATCGAACGTGACATACTTTGTAGCTTTTTCAGTCCATTTGTACACTCTTAAGCTCTGAAACAAGGCATCTTTATTTAAATGACAGATATCAGCAAATGAATATTTTACTCACAGATCAGCAGTGGAAATGTGTAAATAAATAGTAACAGGTAACTGGTATAAACTTTTTCTCCTTGTCTTTGTGTCATATTGTTTTAAAAATGTACAAAGCTTATTTAAGAGATAGTAATTGAAATAGTTTAGTGTATTTATTTTTAATGTATCTTTTAAATTAGATACCTACTACACATGTTTAAGCTGAACTGATATCTGCTATCTACTGTACAAAACAGTAATATCAATTGCGCACTAATGTTTACATAGACAAACTCTTTATTTACAAGTCATTGAGAAATGGTGTCAAATATACATAGTTATAGATTAGTAGTTCTTATTTAGTGTTCCTTCTCTTCTCCAGTTCACGAACTCATCCAGAGCGTAGAATGGATAGCTAAAGAGTAGAAGCTTGAATTCGTAGAAGAGTAATAGACCAAATTCGTATTCAGTACAAAAAACACATCAAAATAAATAAAAAAAAAAAAAAAAAAAAGATGGTAATTATGCACTTTTTTGCCACCTCTGAAAATACGATTTCATGTTAATAAAGTGGTGAAAAATGAGTTTATATCTCTTGAGAAGTTTGATTTCATCCGCGGAAAACTTGTTTTTTAGCGAAAAATCGAAAAACTAGATTTTTATCTAATAATGAAATAACCAACTTTTTTTAAAATCGTTATTTTTTGACCATTTTTTTTTCAATTCTCGTGTTTTTTTTATGCTGAACACAAATATACAACAGGTTTTGTAGTAAAATTATTTTTTCAGCCGAAAAATTCATTTTTTGCTGACATAACCAAACATAACCTAACTTATCCTGATTGTCTATTTTCTTAACAAAAATTCGTAATTTGCGTTAAATTCGAGCGTTTGGCCTCCGTGACGGCCTGCCGGCCGTCACTCCGGCGGGAATATAGGTGAATTCGGTTTTTGTGATTAATAGTTGTTGTTTATAATGATCGCGTAATGGCCGCTAATCGCGATCCGCCGCGATTGTAGTTTTTCCGTTATATCTCGAGAAATATTTGTAATAGACCAAAATAGTTTTCAAATTTGTATTCAGAGCAAAAAAACACATCAAAGTAAAAAAAGACGATTAAAATACCATTTAAATTAACGGAAATATGAAAAAAATACTAAAAGTTGTGACATTGGTTTTTTCGAATTTTTCGGTAAAATACGTTATTTCCGCGGAATAAAAAGCATATCTCGTGAAAATACAGCCAATTCTAGACCCATTTCAAGCAAAATGTTCCAAATTTGTTTGGTGGCAAGAAAGTGCATAATTACCAAACGATGGTTAAAATACTATTTAAACTAACAGAAATATGTCAAAAATACTATAAGATGTGATATTAGTTTTCCGATTTTTTCGGTAAAATACGTAATTTCCGCGAAATTTTTTTTATGCTGATCACGAATACATAATTGGGTTATCCGGTAACATTATTTTTTCGGCCTGAAAAATACACTTTTTACTGACATAACCAAACATAACCGAACTTATCATGACTTTTTACTCAACAAATAGACATAATTTGCGTTAAATTATTGTGACGGCCTATCGTCAGTCATTCCGGCAGGAGTATGCGTGAATTCAGTTTGTTGTGGTTAAAATCTGATGTATATAATGATCGCTAATCGTGATTCGTCGCGAAAGTAGTTTTTCCGTTATATCTCGAGAAATAATTTGTACAGACCAAAATAGTTTTCAAATTCGTATTTAGCGCAAAAACAACACATCAAAATAAAAAAAATGATTTAACGGAAATATATCAAAAATACTAAAATGACATTCGTTTTCTCGAATTGTTCAGTAAAAACGATTTCCGAAGAATAAACAATTCTCAAGAAATTGTAGTCAATTATTTACCCATTTCAGGTATTTTTAAAATTTTTTTTGGTGGCAAGAAACTACATAATAACCTTGTTGGTTTTAATAAATAATAATTCACACAAAACTAAAACAGTTTGTCAAAAATTACGATTTTAGAGTTAGTAGGCCTATACCTTTAAGCCAATAAACTACAACACAAAACGTCCCACACTTAAAACAACATCCAATAAACTTTATACTGTACTAATGTTTTTATCAACGATAAATTGTTTAAGTAATTCTGCATTTTATTTATAATAACTGAATAAATAAACTGGAAGGTTAATTAACAAAACACGCCGTTCACATTATCTCTTCTTGTTGCCCATCTGTTGTTGCCGGTAATGGTAAACGTAAACAAAACAAATGCATCATAGAGATGGACGTTATATAACATAACAGGGTAAATAACAGTGTTGTCACGTGACAACAGTTATCCCCGCAACGCGTTGCTGGAAACTCCCTGTTATTTTGACAACAGCATCGCAACGTCCAACGGTATACGTCTGTTGGCAACGTACAACGGTATTATCTATCTATAATCTATCTATAGTGGCAACAACATAACTAGTTATCCCCGCAATGCGTTGCTGGAAACTCCCAGATATTTTGACTGTTGTCAAATAGCCTTGCAACGTACAACGATATTCGTCTGTTTAGTATATCTATCCGGTCTTTGGCGTTGCCGGAATATGACATTGTTGTAGTATTTAAATTATATCTAATTAATTATTTTTGTAGTCGAAAAGAATTATGTTTAACGATGAAAATTACATTTACATAACCATGGTAATTTAATAATTCTTTATTTATTATACCACATTACGTGTATGGGTGGGCGGGTGGGTCAATACCACAGTACGTGTGTGGGTGGACATGTGGGTCAATACCACAGTACGTGTGTGGGTGGACGGGAGGGTGAATACGAAATTACGTGTATGGGTGGGCAGGTGGGTCAATACGACATTACGTGTATGGGTGGGTGGGTGGGTCAATACCACAGTACGTGTATGGGTGGACGTGTGGGTCAATACCACAGTACGTGTGTGGGTGGACGGTTGGGTCAATACCACAGTACGTGTGTGGGTGGACGGGAGGGTCAATACGACATTACTTGTATGGGTAGGCGGGTGGGTCAATACGACATTACATGTATAGTTGGGCGGGTGGGTTAATACGACATTACGTGTATGGTTGGGCGGGTGGGTACAAACAATAATAATACAAACAATATTAACAAAAAATAATGTATGCTTAAGTATTGTATAATAACGTAATTTCATTAATTAAATAATTGTTTATGAACTGACTTTTAATTTAATTTCAATACAATAACATTATCCGTTAAACATAAGTCAATTAATAGTCAACAGTAACTCAATTTAAAAACAACAAGTAACCAATAGTGAAAGTTTGAATAACACGTCAGCCACAATGATTGAAAACGGGCAGTCGACAACAGTTGCCAAAATAACAGGTTGCCGCAACCTGTTGTCGGCTGGCTGAAAAACGTTATAACACGTTGCCGAGAAACAACGACAATTTCCATCTCTAATGCATCAGCCCAGCCTGTTGTCGATGTATTTTCGTTATTTAAAAAGAACGTAACAGTTTCATTGAAACAATAATTCGGCACCAAAACGTCTCAAAATTTTGCAAATAGCTGCAGTAGAACAGACAGCAATAGTGAGCGTCATCGGATATCAATAGAACAAAACGATAATTCCAAAAGTTTAGTCGCAACTTTAACCTTCAGCGTAATTTGCAACCGAATGTCAACAAATCTAAGAGGCGGTGCTTGACATTGAATTGATTTGCGTGTTTCGGCAAAATGCGGTGGATGAAGCTATCATATTGTCTGCAACAGCTTCATTCAACTGTTTCGACGTCAAAACTGTTTCGGTTGCAACCGTTTTGTCAAACTATTCCATGCGTATTATTTTGAACATATCAATGTGCCTAGTCGACTCGTGTCTAATCATACAAGATTGACGATGTTTCCCGAACTTATCACTTGAGTTTAACTGGAGCCCTGAAAGTTCGAACCTTCCTGACGTTACCGGATTACTCTCGTCTCGCTCGACGAGAATTCCCGATGGTTACCGAAATTATTCAAGCATATTTCCAGGTTTTTTCAAGGCGCCGTAAAATTCAAGCATAATTCCCGGTTTTCCCGAAATTCCCGGTGAGTAGCCACCCTGACACCTTTATGCTCATTTTTATGCATACAATAACATCCCAAATTATTGAAACAGTTTTACTGAACACCTTGTATAGATGAAATATATTGTTATATCATGTAATTACAATAATTTTGACTCCTTCAAAGTTTAGCGGTGAATCATGCTAAAAACATTAATTTTTCTGTACCCTAATTGGTGCTGGAATCTCAGCGTTTTGAATAATTCTATTCTAAATGTTTACAACTAAAGTAAGTTGAATAGTCTGCAACTCTTTATTTATTTATTTATTTTTTTTTTTACAATAGAGTTTATTTTAATAATTATGACAATCTGTAGTAATCAATGTTGTTGAAGAGTTGCAGATAGCAAATAATCGTTGGTTTTTCATCAGGAAATATTGTGAAGAAGAATGCAGTGGCTGGGACATATGAAGGTGTTTGGAGCGAATAAGTTATAAAAGATGACATGACAAGAAGACCAAGAGTAAGATGGAGGGGGATCAAATGAGGAGGGGTATGAAGAAGAGATTTTAAAAAAGATACATTGTGAAAGGGGAGCTGGTATGATCAGAAGAGCCTGGAGGAGGCTGAGCAAAGACTGAGTTGACTTTAGGAAACAAAACGGATTCAGTCATATCAGAGGAACAGTACAATTAAAAAGACACAGCCCCTTTCTTTCACTCAATTAGCATTGAGAAATTAAATAACATGCATATCATGATTAAACAATAAAATAGCCTATTTATTACAAATAATATTGTTATACTGACATAAATTATATTCAATCAGCGTAGACAATGAACTGTTGGTGTTCCACGTCTCCCACTTCAACCTGTACAAACTGTGGCACTTCCTCAGAATGGAGAAGGGCATGCGTCTGCATGGGCCGATGAGACATCGGACGAGGCCTGTAATTACACCATTTATTAAATGTACAACCCCTAAATAAATATTACTTGATTTTAAAAATTTAGTGCCACTAGAACAGATAACTAATCCCCCCTCGCATGTACAACTAATTTTGTTGGCTGGATATTGTTTTTACAAATGTTATCAACTTTTTTGTTGCTTCTCCATTATATTATTTGAGCTGGAATTTTTAATCTAATACAATTCTTTAGCTTGATTACAATTAGACACCTGTAATAGCAAATTTCACAGTTTCTTTTTGTTAAGAGTTCTCACCATGGCTTTCTAAAGAAAAAGAAAAAAAACAGATCTTCAGGGTAAAAAGTTTCTTTCTAAAAAGAAGATGTTTCTTTGAGAACTTAAGTAAATATATTGGTACTACTTTCATTTAAGGTGCTTTTACCACTCTCTATAATTAATGCCTGTAGGTATATAGGGTGCTCTTAACGGCCGTTTCACTCCATGAAAAAAGGTAAAAACATGGGTTTATATTTAAAAGATTCTGTCTGTAATAATGATTGTATTGTAACACTTGAAGTGTCATTTGATAGGGACTCAACTGTTTTAGCGAACAATTAGTTGAGTTGAACAAATAGTTTTTTACTGTTGAATATGTGAAAATTAAAATTTAATTCTCACTATTTTAAATTAAAAAACTCATAGTGTCAACTTCGCTCCACTAGATTTGACTTTTAATAACAGGGTGTCTATTAATATTCCATACACTTAGTTAAAGATTGTATGATGAAATACATTGTATTCAGTACTGTATTCTTATAAACAGTTATCATTACATTATATTGTAATTTACGCTAGTTTATATTCTACAAAACATACATTGGATTATACTTTGATATGTAACTCAGTCAATGTACACTGTATGATGTACAGAGTACACAGCCTGAGCACATGTGATTCAGTGCCTGCGCCGTGATAATAGCTTTCTGCATTGACTGTACATGATATGTAGTTGACTTGATGTACACGTAAATCATCGTCCGTCTCACTTGCTTATAGTTGAGTTATTTATTGTACAATAAAATAATGTTCTTGCTACTTAAAAAATAAATCAATACAGCAAAATACCATCTAATTGTGTTAAATGGCATGTATTTCAGATATGATAATTAAGGCAACCTCCTTGCAAAACACACGATGTTGACATTATTCCGTACCAACCGAATGTTTGTTCTATGAGCTTCAGTTCTATCAAATACGGTAAAACGAGATCCTATTATAATTTAATACAGGGTTTTATAATGACAACATTACATATATTATAGTTTTTCATCTCATACAAAATTAAATAAATAAATATATATATATTATAAGTTGGAGTAATACTAAATTAATTTAACAACATTCCAACTGCCCAAAACATATTCGAAGTTGAGTGCTCTCCCATCTACCTTAACACATGTATTTGAAGATCCTCCTGCCCATCCAAAACACGCAAACCGTACAAGGTTATTTCGTCAAACCAAACCCTTGAGGGCCCTTGACTCACCCAAGAACACATTAACTTCAGTGCTCTCCCACCATAACACATTTTTGGTTAAGAACATATATGTGCCAATTTACAGCACTAAATTAGACATAACAGAAAAAATTATTTAATTTAGCTACACATAGTGTGACAATTACTATACCACCTTAAGTAATGCTTCATACTTTCCCGAATAAAGTTTGAAATTCCCGACTTTTTCCCTACATAACAAAATCCTTGACTTCCCACTTTTACTGACCAATAGACACCCTAATAAACATCGAGTGATCACTATAACTCATAATAGTTATGAGTATGAACCGTACAATTGAATAGAAAAGCTTGTTTTAGGCCGCTGACGTCAAAATTTTAATCCACTCTAGGGCTATCGACTTCAAAGCAGTGGCATGTCAGTTTGGGAAAAGGCCACCTTAAGAACTTATCTGCAGGCTATGTGGGTGCATTCTGTTGACACTTACTAATTTCGTGGGTAGGAAACAGAGTAGGGTGGTTTTCATGACCCAACTATGTTAGTACTTTAAGTGAGCCAACCACCTATCCCATGATAAGCTCTTCTACCTAATCTTAAAATGATGACTTCAAATACCCTCCATCTGACCACTGTAGAGGCTATCCCATCAATTTTCAGATTAATAACCTTGACATCTAGTGTCTAGTCCAAGATTTAACATAAAGAATATTAGGTCTTGAGATAAACTTAACTATTACAATTAGGGGTGTGCGAGTACTCGAAACTTCGAGTATTTTACTACTCGAACTCGGCTCGAAGCTCCTAAAACTACTCGAAGTTCGAGCGATTATTTGTATTTCACGAAATATCAGATTTACATCTTAATTTAGTTTTAAGAGTAAGCAGTTTTATAAGTTATTAATAACAAAGTGTTTGTGTTTTATTTTACCCTTAATCATACGTCATCAGTTTGGTACGCGTAATTATGAACTGAACAATACGCCTAAGAATAGGTAGTACACGACGACAGTCAAATGAACTAGTCGACGAAGTGAAGGAGTTCGTTCATTATGATATGAACTAGTTCAGTTCAAAGTGATCAACAGAGCTGGGATGGTAGCGATCACTGTCAATAGTAGCGATCACACATGTTGGTTGCCAAGTCTACTAGTCACTTGTAACCTAACCTAAAATAGCGTGAATAAAACAGAAGTGCTGGTTAGTGTCTTTATGACCCAAGAAAGGGAACGAGAGATCCAGTTCAAAATGCTCAAAAAACCTGTTACCAATATCTGTCTGTGCACCGTGGAAATTATGCATATTTTCGTTCATATCAATAATACTGTACAATCAAAAGAGTCCCGAGAACGGGTCACTTTACATCCCAAGAATCGAACTTCTGATCTTTTCTAGGTGAAAGTTCATCTCGGTTGTAATATACGTACGTGCAAGGAACCGTTCAGCTCTTTTTCGGAAATGAAATCATTGTATATTTCTTGCTAGTCGATTGAGGTCTATTTTGTTTTTTAATCTGAGCAGGGAATCGTCCAATTATTTGACATAAGAAAATACTGTATCATATATATAAAATACGGTAATGACGTTCTAGCAGCGTGTGACACAACATTATTGATTTATTTTCCGTCAAATAAAAAATATATATATATCCATGGTGAACGTCTATTAATTATCATTCCGAAAACGCTTTAGATCGTCAAAACTGTATGTAATATTTGCGCATACAATATTTTTTCCTGTCAAATTGCTTAACGGTTTTCTGACTAGGTTAGATAATAACACAGTTGGAGTGTAAAAGGTGGTAAAGTACGATAATTTTGATTCGTAAATTCACTTAACGGTCCCCTGTTCACATTGACGTCGATGTAAACTTGAAAACAATCACGAATCAACCAAAGTGAGGGAGAAATATGTTGGAAGACCTTTTCTAAACAAAATACGACGAATTTAGAGATTCTGAAAATAATTTTTAATGAAACAAAGCCTTATCAAACGTCTCGTTTTTTATTCATAAGTTTATAGTTTAGCTGCCCAAAATCTTCACTGTATCACTAGTTGGCTCTTAGCTGATATTTCAGACTGCATCTCGTCCCCAATATCGGGTAGACCTATTATATTAGCCGACTACGTCTATGGTTTTCATTAGATTACACCACGTTTAATGAATTTCTCGTTATGACATAATTATTTATCTGTTGTTCAATGTAGCTTCATGTATCGAAGTAGTTTCAAGTTGCACATATTTCATTACTGATCATAATTTAAAAACTAATTCATCCTAAGCGACTTTAAAATTGATTTTTTGTAAACCTGCTTGGTTATTATTATCAGTTGACTGAACCACAGTCATTGTCACCCAGATTTTTAAATTTGATTATATAATTCAGAGCTTATTTCCGGTTAGTTGTAACCTTGTTATTACTGACTTAAATACCCACAGAATACAGATCCACTCTTCTTGGCGTGTACACAATCAATTTTTTGATGAGAAGAGGCAATTCTCAAAGCAAATGACCACATTTGGCGATATTGCCTGAATTTTAGCATCAGTTTGGTTGGATGCAACTTTTGCCAACAAGCTTCACTACGTTTTCGCGGTACACTTTGAACTGAACTACCAGATAAACATATGGGCCTGCTGGGAAACAGTATAATTGGCTTGCATAGAAAATCTGATCTGTGATATGAGTGAACAGATCAAATCTTTACAATCCAAGTTGTTTCAATTAATAATATACTTTCTTAATTTCTTACATAGTATTAGTTCTGAAAAAAGGAAAAAGGTTAAACAAAACAATGCCACATAAAAATGTAGGAAGGCACATTTTAACAAGTTTTATTTATCACATGTTACAGTTACAAACAACAAATCAAAATGATTGTGTTCAGTTTAGATGTATATATTTACGAATCTGGCAAAACGTAACATAGGCTAAGTATGGTGTCTGCCTTTTACAGTTGTCTTGGGTGAACAGGAAAACCTTCTGTAAATACTCGCTCGAAAAATACTCGATACTCGAAAAAAATGCCAACTACTCGACTCAAACTCAAAAATCACTACTCGCACACCCCTAATTACAATTTAGAAAAGAAAATTACATATTTTATGTAACATTTACTAATAACATGTAGTTTTTTAACTAGCATAATACGTGGTGGTACATGTACAGTACAAGTAAACGTCACACAACAAAAATTTATTACAATATAAGCACACACAAAAAATATTACAATACAAGTACAAAATGCAGAAATACTATGGTGATCGATTTCTGTGTTTTTGTACTATAAATGATATTCAACTATTTAAAATATTTATTCCAAATGCTCACTTACTTGGCTTTAGCGTGTGTAAGTATGTGTGACTTGAGGTTCGTTGATTGGGCGAACTTCTTGTTGCAGCCGTCGAACGGACACACGTACGGCCGGTCCCCTGTATGAATTCGCACATGCGTTCGTAGATTAAAGTCCAAAGAAAATCTTTTCCCACAGCCTTCAAATGTGCACTGAACAAATAGCCAATTGTTATTGTACAGTAATAATTATTATAACTAGCTTATGAGCTGTAGTACTACTAAATTAAAATGAACAATATTAATCGCATCATGAAATTAAATAAATAAAACTCCACTGTACAAAAAATTGCACATATTTGTAAGTATACAAACTAATTTATTTAACTGTTTTAATATAGTTTATTTCTACGTATTTTAACCAATACTTTTCTATGAGAATATAACATAATCTTACTATACTACATATTCATATGGTCATATATTTTTTATAGTCATCTGACAGTACACTGAAATGCACGAATGTGCATTCACAATTCTAAATACCCAAGTACATGTACAGTATTATTGAGTGGCAACAGGGCATTATTTGTATAGTTATTAGTGCATTTGTTTGTTAATCAATATTTTCAAGTAGCAGCTCGCTTGACGTTATTTAACATAGATATGCGAGAAAATGAAAAACGTAAATCATACAACAAAATTACATTTGATTTAAAACAAAACATAAAATGTATCATTGCTTTTAGTGCGACCCTTTCAGATATAATCTCCTAAGAGTCCCTCTGACTAGACCATTATCTGCCCTATCCAATTGTTCTGAGAGAATAATTTATCAATAGATTTCTTCTTTTCCTGAATCTAATTGATTGCTATCTAACTTCCAGTGTGTATTTTGTTCTATCACCTTTTAAAAATTACTGATTATATTCGTTATAAAATGGATAAAAAACCAGTTTCAATTTGAAAAATTACTGATTATATTCGTTATGAAATGGATAAAAAACCAGTTTCAATTTGAACTCTTCTTGATTTTTCCAAGATGTTTGATTGTGTCTACCATTCTCTTCTCCTTTTAAAACTTTCCTCTATGGAGTTCTCTGTTGAATGTATTGACTGGATGAGATTCTACTTGTCTAATTAGCATCTGTGTGTTACATCCTGCGACAAACAGTCCTACTGGAAGCCTTTCACTTGAGTTATGCCACAGGGTTCTGTTCTTGGCCCTATTTTATTTATATTAATGACATTACAACTGTTATTAAATACTCTGATGTTTGTAAGCCATCGATCTTCAAAATCACACTCATTGTACTGTTACTGACTTGCCTAAAACTACAACTGACATGAGTATTGATACTTTTCTACTTGGTCCTTCACACATCGTCTTAAACTAAATGAAAACAAAACTCAATCCATCCTGATCTTCGACTACTGACAAATGTTGACTTTAAATTATTGCCAGACTTTTACTTAATGATTACCATCTACCAGTTAATAATAAGGTCAAGAACCTTTGAATGTCACTGACCAATCATTTAGGTTGTCTGATTACACAACAGAAACTTGTATCATTGTGTTTGCTGCGATTCATAATCTTTGAAAATTTACTATTTACCTTCCCTGAACTAGAAAATGATGCTCGTAAAGACACTGATTTTTCTACATTTTAATTATCGTGGTCTTGATGTCAATGACACGGCGGTTCAACTCACGGACAGATTGAAACATGCTCATGTATTAATTTTATTTTCAACCTTAGGCAAAGAACTCATGTAACACCCTTTTTTAACATCTTATCTATGTCTTATCTATGCTAAAATTTATTCAGCGTTGTCAATTTCATATACTTTCTACTTTGCATTCTGTTCTTCTAAATGACTCTCCTGACTATCTGTCCGTCTCCTATAAGAATTTCTCTTCTTCACTGTTGTCAATTATCACTCATGGGTCTTCTGTATACAACAAATCTTCAGTATCCACTAGCCAACTATGGAGCAGTCTACCTGACCACACTAGAGGCATCAACCAGCGTGCTTATTTTTAACTGAGGTAATGGACTTGCTTTTGGCCTTGGAGACTGATGGCTGCGTGTTATAATCCAAGGGTGCTGTATGAAAGATGATATGTATGTTAAACCTTAGCTTAATTTTTTTTTTCTTTTCAAGGTTTGTTTTTAATATGCAAGTCCTGATTTATCATTAGGTTCATATGTAAATTATTATTGCTGTTTTATTTTCATTTAATAATTCATTATTGTTAATTTTTCTACTCTTAGTTTCATACCATTTATTTAGTTATTCAATTACATACTTGCATATTTTTATTTACCAACTGAAATAGTTTATCAATTATTTGTAAAGTTTAAATAATGTAAAATGTTTAACAATAACAGTTAAAATGAAGAGAGCACTATGTAGTCTCAACCTTACCACTTGTATATAAAAAAAAAGAAATACCATAAAGAGATTTTTCATTTAATTTCATTTAGTAAAACAAAAAACCCATCAAACATAATATTTTTACATGTGTTATAAACACATTTTCAAATAGTATCTTAATCAGCATATGAGGTGTGGCTATAAAGAAACCGGATTAGTATTGCCACAGAACGAATGCAATAGGGCTGAATATTGTACGGCTGGTCACGTGACTCCCCCTCCACCCGATGCTTGATTCGTCTCTTTCCCGCACTCATTCTGCCTGTAGCATCAGTTATAAGCATATAACCTTTAGTCTCTGCATCGGAAAAATGTTGAGTGTCCAGAAAGAACAGCGTGTAAACACTAAATATCTTTACAAACTTGGACAATCTGCAAGTGAAACATTTTTAATGTTACAACAAATGTACGTGATGATTGTTTAACATGAACACAAGTGTTTGAGTGGTTCATACGATTTAAAGACGGCCGTGAAGACACAAGTGATGATGCACACACTAGAAGACCATCGGCATCGAAAACCGATACCAACATTGAAAAAAATCGATAACCTTGTTCAATAAGATCGCTGTTTAACTAACTATCAGAAATGTCTGAGTTAACTGGAATTGACAAGGAGAGTATTAGGCAGATTCTTCATGAAAGTTTTAACAAGTATGTTCGAAAATGGTTCCAAAGTGTCTCACACCTAAACAGAAGGAATGACAAAGAATGACATTCTAGAAAACATCGAAAATGATCCTACCTTCTTAGAAAAGGCCATTATTACTTGCAATGAATTATAGTGTTTTACCTATGATCCTGGAACAAATCTACAGTCAATCCCCTGCTTCTCCACGGCAAAAAAAGCACGAAAAAAAGCACAAAAAAAGACAAAATCAAAAGTCCGGGCCTTGATGATTGTGTTTTTTTAATTATACCAGGTGTTTCAAAATGAATAGCGGGATTTTAGTGTGTTATAATATGTATTACATCAAACTTACAGCCACAAGGGATATATCAAATGAGAAACTCAAACAGTTTTGTTTGTTGGCATCAGTGCGGAATGTTTCCGCCGCAATCCGATAGAAAGCGCTAGTAGCAAAGATGGCGACTAAAGAACAGAAAGCGTTTTGTTTTACAGTTTGCAAAGACGGAATCTGTTGTTACTGTGCAACGTGCGTTCCGGATTAAGTTCGGTTGTGATCCTCCAGGTGATAACAATATTCGTAGATGGTATCATCAGTTTGAAGACACTGGCTGCCTTTGTAAAGGCAAGAGTATGGGACGACCAAGAACTAGTGAAGAGAGCGTTGAGCAAGTGCGTAATTCGTTCACGCGTAGCCCTATGAACTCCGTTCGGAAGGCTAGTCGTGAATTAGCAATTCCTGTGACGACTGTTTGGAGAGTTTTGCGGCGACGCTTGCAACTACGTCCTTATCGTTTGCAGTTGTTACAGGCTCTGAAGCCTACTGACCATGTTTTACGTGCCAACTTTGCTAACGACATGTTGTTGAATGACAATGAAAATTTTCTGGATCTTGTCGTATTCAGTGATGAATCGACCTTCCACCTTAGTGGTCAAGTAAACACCCATAATGTTCGGATTTGGGGTTCAGAAAAACCCCGCATGATGGAACAAGTGCAACGAGACTCCCCTAAATTGAATGTTTTTTGTGCCATATCCTGACAGAAAGTTTATGGTCCTTTCTTTTTTGGTGAAGCAACTGTAACTGGTCCCTCTTATCTGGATACTCTACAGCTATGGCTCTTCCCTCAACTGACACAGGATGAACCAGAGAACTTCGTCTTTCAGCAAGATGGTGCGCCATCTCACTGGCACACACTAACGCCATATATCTGACCTAACGCCGTGTGATTTCTATCTTTGGGGGTTTATTAAGGATCGAGGTATGTGCCTCCAATGCCAGCCAACCTTCCTGAATTAAGGAACAGGATTGAAACAGCTGTTGTGGCAATTACTAATGAGACACTAACCAAAGTTTGGGAAGAACTCGCATATCGTCTTGACGTGTGCCGAGTAACGAATGGTGCTCACATTGAACACTTGTAGGCTATTGTGTAAAACTGTTTGAGTTCCTCTTTTGTTTGATATATCACTTGTGGCTGTAAGTTTGATGTAATAAATATTATAACACTTTAAAACCCCGCTATTCATTTTGAAACACCCGGTATAAAATGCATTATACACATTGATTGGGCACCAGAGGGGCAATCAGTCAACCAAAATTACTACATTAGCGTCTTTACTACCCTAAGTGAGCGACTGTGGAGAAAGCGGAATGATTTGTGGAAAAACAAGTCATGGATCCTCCACCAGGACAATGCCATGGCTCACAACGGTTTGTCAGCCAAGACGTTTTTGGCAAATGACAATATTCCTGTTTTATACCATCCACCATACTCACCTGACATACCGCTGACTTTTTTTTTTCTTAAAGGCAAGTCAGCATTTAAAGGAACAGATTTGAAACTATGGAAGCAGTAAAAGAAAACAGAAGTCATGAATGGGCTTTCAGAAAATGATCTCCAGCAGTGCTACACCCAGTGAAAAACTTGCATGGAGCGGTGTAGAGAACGAGAAGAGGAGTACATTGAAGGAGATAATATCAAATTGTAAATATTTATAAGTAAAAAATATATTTTCAGCCTCAGCCCGGTTTTTTTCTAGCCACATCTCATATTATGAGTTGGTAGAAATAAAATACAAGAAAATATCTCATAACACAAATTTATTACAGTATAAGTACAAAATGTAAAACTATTAAGGTGTCGATTTTGGATAACCATGTTTACCTTCCTCAGATCACAGTGACCGTTGTGAATCCCTCTGGTGTGAGGAAGGAAAACATATTTTAAATCTACAACTGTAACAGATCTAAATGTTATGCGTACAGTATAGCCAGTCTTAGTTGTACCAACCTGAAATGGTTTTTCTCCAGTATGCACAAGCTGATGTCGCTTCAGCTTACTGCTCTCAACAAACGCCTTTCCACACTCGGCGCACACATGGACCCGTGGGCCGTGCGTGTGCAGGTGTTTCCTCATGGCGGAGTTATCGCGGAACATCTTTGTGCAGCCTTTGTGTGGGCATGCGATGGTGCGGTCCAACATATCGTTTGATGGCTTCTTCATTTTCATCTTGTGCCCTGGTCTAAAACAATCAGGGGTGCTGAAATAATAGCGACAATTAAAAATTGTGCAGAAGAAGCGGCAAGCAGGTTAAAAATAAAGAGCAAAGCAAGCAAACAAAAATTAATAACAGGATCCAAGCAGCACACTGAACAACATTTCCCAAAACCAGAGTTATAGTCACAGTTTTTTCACAATAAAACCCTATGATTCATTAAGTATAAAATTAACAAATGTATTATAGCAAAGGGGTATGAAATTAACTATACAGAAAGCATTATTCACAAATATTTGAAAGAAACAGTAAATATCAATTTGCAACTTTTGGTGATGGTATGAGGTAGATGATCAAATTCAGAACTAAAAATAAAACAGCCTTTTCAGTGGCGGCTCTGAGTAAAATAATAGGTACAGCCCAACAATACAATTGTTTTTAAGCTCCGGCGTAATATATGAAAAAGACTCGAAAATTGCTTGAAAAATTTATATTTTACTGTCAACAATACCCGAATTAAAGCTTAGAACAAAACGCTTAAATATTATTTATCTTTGAATGACAACTATGTAAATAGTATTATGTGTTTTATAAATTCAACAAAGAAACCTATACTTAGTTATTGTGTTTAATAACTATCCAACTAGGATTGGCTGTTGGGTTTACAAAGATGTAGTTGTTAACTATGAATTCGAATGAACGCATAATTATTAAACAGAACTAATTGTGGTATACTTGTAGGAATAAAAAACTTTGAGACAGTTTATATTACGCCTAACTCTTTACACATCAATCTATTTACAATACATCTTTAAAATCACTTAAACTAGCATATAAATAAGACAATATGCTTCACGTAAAAGGAATGTAGAATAGATGACCTAATAAGCAAACAACACAAACATAATCTGAACATATGCTTTGATACTGGAAACATTCAGAAGCCATCAGTTAACATCAGTTATGTTTCTTCAAAGTGCAGCCAGAATCAGTGTCTTGAATAGTGTCTGCACCTCATCCCCACCACAAGACATATCATATTGTGGTTTCATTGCCTATGAAATTGAATGTCATCAGAAAGGATTAATTTAACTATTACAGTATGTTGTTCTCTTTATTCATTTCAAAATACTAAGTGAGAAACGATATTATAAAGAATGTGGAGGATGGTTTTGTATTTGTATAAGTTTTTACTGTATTTCAAATATAATTTATCTACGGAAAAAACTGGTACGCCGTGCTGCACTTACTCACTGAGCCTTTTAACAAACAGTATTATGCCTGAATTTGCAACAAACTATCGAAGATTCGAGCAAGAGAAAGCAGATTCATTTAACATGATTAAGGCTTGGTATTTTATGATACTCAAAACTTAATATTTGTTATTTGAGACTAGAGGTCATTAACAATTTTCCTACTCAAAGGATATGTATGACTGTTTAGCGGTGTGGTTTTCATGCCTATCGTTAGAATTTTGTTAAAATCTGGTTACTATTAGTTGCGAAGTTACTACCTATTGCACTCTTATGCCACTTTTGAAAGTTATTTGACATTTCAAATTTCCATTTCTGGAAATGAAAATATGATAATGTTTTTGGAATGATTGGTTGTTATAGCTATGTCTTCGCTGTTACGAAGACGAAATTTTATTATCTTAGTACCTTAGATACTCTGGTAATATGATTTTATTTAAAATGAGCATTAAGTCTAGAAAAAATAGATCCTTTGAAAACTGCCATGTCAATGAGTTAGCACTGTGAATGTCTTGAGATACGCACCTCGCAAACTCTGCAAGCTGTTTGGGATCACTCAAGTCCAGGCCTGGAATGCCCTCCGGTGGGATCTTTTGGTCTGTCATGTAATCTTCATAGTCCGGATCTGGGTCTGGATTACTGCATTCGTCTGTAGGCATCAACCACTTAAACCACTGTCTATAGGCCCCATTTTTCATAGTCATTTGCAACTAAAGCCTCTTGATGAAACAAGATCAATTAATTACTTTGACACATGCATGATGTAATTACTTTGCAGAAAACATTACGATGTATTGAAAACAGAAACAATTTTGGTGATTTGGGAGATACAATCTCCCAAACACTTTGTTCCCAAGTAGCTGAGTTACAGCACTGTGCCTCCAGTGCAGACAATTATACAGACATTTTGATCTTAGTTTAGTATTAGATTACACAAATATTAATGCAAAGTAATATTAATGTAATTTAATATTTGTGTAATCTAATACTAAACTAAGATCAAAATGTCTGTATAATTGTCTGCACTGAAGGCACAGTGCTGTAACTCAGCTACTTGGGAACAAAGTGTTTGGGAGATTGTAGGCGATAGGTTCCATGCTCAGTCCTCTTAATACTGATACGACGACCAATCAATGGTTGCCATCAACTTGAGAAGTCTAGTGTGTCCATGTTGGATGGTTGTCAAGGTTCAGATGGTGTGTAGGGAAGAACAGAGTGTAAGACTTGTCAGTTAGTTGAAAATCAGATCAACACTACGTAGTTCGGATTCTACATAAATCTGTAGGTCCGATAATTGCCTTGGCTATTGGGATATTAACCCTTCAGGGTGGTTTGACGGATCTGATCCGTCATGGTATTTACTACCTCTCCAGTGGTTTGACGGATCTCGTCCGTCATGAAGTATTCCGTCGTGTGTTGCGATCTAGCGGTCGCTCGTATAAGCTAAACACGTTACAAACCTAATGGAGTACAGTTTACTAGTTTTACTTTATACTTTATAGGTTTTGACAAAAAAAAGTATCAAGTGTCACATGGACGTCATTTGACATTGACCATGACAACAGCTGTCAGTGACTGAACCGCCAAATCACTGCGGCACTGGTGGGTCATTCGTCAGACGTATTTCATCATCTGCTCTTTGTTGTTTGTGATTGACTAACCTAGTTTTATATTTTCAGTCGTGTTTTACACACTAGTGATAGTAATTTTTATTCTTGTAAATAAATCAGTTGATAATAATTATAATGTGATTATTATTTTATAACTTCTGTTGTGTCTTGTGACAGTGTGTGACATGGCTAGATCTAGTGAAATTGGACGTTGGATAGACAATTGTGTCCTATTTTATCAGTATTGTTATATAATATGTAATGTTCTGAATAAAGTGTAAACAACTCATGCCATTTGAACATTTATTAATTGCAATAATAATTTTTTTGTAAAATTCTGCAAATTCATTGTAAAATCACCAAATAAATTCCCGCTGGGGGGTATGACCGGGTCAAAAAAAATCCCGCCTTGAAGGGTTAATAAATATTCCATTCTGAACTAAGTCGAACTCGGATAGTAAAATGACTAAACTAGTTCATCACACTCATTCTACCTTCATATTAGCCCATATCTCTATGATCAGCGTCTTGGAAATGAAAATAATGAATTTTTTTTATACTTTTATATTTGAAACACAGTAATATCGCAAATCAAATTATAATTTAACCTCTATATAACTTGGTAATGACAACAACCGCCCTACATCAACTGATTCCACACTTCTATCACAGCGCCTTTTCTCCCTATGCCATTGTTCCAGCTATATTAGATTCCAGTTCCCACCGTGTGGCTTGCCTGCCAATGGTCACCTAGCACGATGACCATGACCTTCCCACAGCATAACCACAACAACAAAATGCTAAAAAGTGGCATATTGGTGGGAGAAGACCTATTTTCTGTCTCACTTCAATGACTACCTTTGTCTCTCTTACACAGGTTCTCTAATAAGGTCGCAATCAAAGCGGCCAAATTGTAGAGATGCAATATGAAAATGAGAGCAAAATCACGATATAAGTGTAATTTTCGATGAGATCTCCCAGAAAATGGACTAAACGTGTTGGAATGGTTTGTTACAGCAAAAAGCCTCGGCAACAGTGGTACTGGATATTTTGGAAGTGGAATATATATGCAAATAATGTAATATATGTCCTGCATATACACAAACTGAAACGAATAGTGTAAAAACTAGAAATTATTGATTTGTGAGTACTACCCTAAAACTAGTAGGCCCTAAAGGAAATGGAAATAAACGGTGATCTGTTGCAAACATAGAAACATGCTATGAAATATGTAATACTATTATTTTGGGTTTCATAGAAACTTTTCTGAGCAAATTGTTATAATTTGCTGAAAGTGTTTATTTAGTAATAAGACATTGATTGTTGAATATGTGCTAGTATGGATGATGAATGAGCGTGTTGAGTGTAGATGAACAGGTGTAATCATTATTGTTATTAAGGTTGACTGACCCTTATAAATGGCCATTTACAAATAGCCCGCCCAATGGTCAGAGCAATTAAGAGATCTACAGCTTAGCGTGGTATGCAAACCACATTTTATTTGTCTGATTTTTCGCAAATTAACAAGTCTAGTACTCAGGATTCTCCACTAGACAATATCTTACCCTTGGCTATCACCTAACACAGACACCCACGACTTATCTAGTAGTATCTACATCAATAGTAACCACTGATCAAATGTTGGTGTTGATAACTGAAACAGAGACTGTCGTCTTCTATCTCCAGTGTACTACGCAACAATGTCAGATAATCTCCCATTTACAATTTTTATATTTCAGTTCAGCAGGCTAAGATTCACCCCGATTGAAGGCCAAGTCCTTATTATAACATCTTTTAATATTCAGAATGGGTTTGGTGAAAAGAAAAAAACATTAGCATTTATAAATTTGACAACTACTTATACACAGTCTGGTGTACAAACCTTTTAGTACAATTTTACAACATTCTTCCTTGTCTCTCTCTCTCTCTCTTCTACAATTCTTGAGAATACTTAGTGCCTGGCTCATTTAAGTTTATTAGAATAAAGATTATAGCACTTTGAGAGAACCTTAAGAGAAGCAATAATGGTCTTTCTAAAGTAAAGTCTCTTTTCTTGTTTCCATCTTGTTCAATGTATAATGCTGACATCCCAGCTCGGCAAAATCTCAAAGTACAACTGATCCACCTGCCCACTCATACACATACAGTGGTATTGATCCACCCACCCGCCTATTGACTCACCCGTACACATAGTGGTACTGGGCCAATAAGCAGTGGTAATGGGCATGTTATAGTGGTACAATATATAATAAATACCACAGTACATGTATAGGTGGGTAGAAGGGTCATCACCAATATATATGTATTGCTGATGGTACTGATTTAGCTTATACATAAGTGATCTTCAGGAAACCGAAGTAATATTAAATAATGTTGTAAATATGTCGTTTAGTAATATTCTTTCATGCCTTTGTTAAGAAAGCATGGAAGTATACAGGTCTATGATATAAGTTTTAAAATTGATAAGTACGGGTTTTATTTGGAAATCTATAGAAAATTAATAAAATTACACATTTATTTTTTTTATTTATATTTATAGGCCTACCATTATTTCAAACATAATTTTTATGAGGCCTTAAAAACTGTATGAATTGGGGTGTATTAAATTTGGTTTTCATTCTGAAATATAGGATACCTAAAATGAACACATTTTACATTAACACTTAAAGTAATTTGTTTAATTTTAAACAAACCTTATGATTTAGGTTATTTCTAACACACTTCAAAAGTTTCATTACAATCTGAGGACCAAAAATAAGTTAACAAAATGTTAGAAGCAATAGACTGTACTTAAAAGAAAATTAATAGGATCTCCTCCGTAGTTCAGTGCTTTGATTAACTGGTTTGCTAATAAGTTAAAAACACAATAATGTTTAATTTAATTAATTTAAAAATAACTTTCATAATGAATTTAATTACATTGTATCTCAAACCGTTTTTCAGATACAGTATTTAGATTTCTGTAAAAAATCACATCCTCACAGAAAAAAAACGAATTGAGATAGGACACATGTTACTGTATATTGCATTATTTGTTTTTTACCTGAAAAACGATCTTGTAAAATGTGGGACAGTCGAAGATGAATACCCTGTTATATTGTTATAGTATGTCTGTAAAAAATTCCAGTATTTATTTTGGAGTTAACACTCCCATCATCGGATAGAAAGTGAATAAAATTTGTTCCAGTGAAGGACTGTCACAAACATCAAATAACTTAATATGTTTCTACTAATAATAACCGCGTCAAGGTGTTATTTACATCACCAAAAGTTTCGCCCATATTGTGATGTGGCATCCTCAGTTTAAGAGATACCACTGACGATGCCACATCACAGCATGGGCGAAACATTAGGTGATGTAAATACTGTGAATGCGCTTGACGGGGTCGTTACCGGAAGCTTTAGTTATTAGTAATGACACCAGCCACTTAAGCCTACGAAATACTAATATGTTTCTGTTCGTATTGTGTCGTCAAGTGTCTTAAAAGCACATTGTACCTGAGTTCATTTCAATATTTCCGTAACGGATATATGTTATATTAGGTTTGTAAAAGTGGTTTTAAGGGATAAATGATAATTTTTCCACAAAAGAAACTACACATATTTTACCAATCAATATTACTTGAACGTGTTCCGGTGGGGGTAAATTACACTGTATACATGTGCGAGTGAGTCAATAACACTAAACTTGAAGGGTGTTCAGCGTACATTTTTAATTTTCTTGTAAACAAATTTTCCTGTAATCCACGGAAAACATTTTTTCAAGTGATGATATTATTATTATTCCTTATAATTTAAACTAACTCTCTCGAAACCTTAATATATTTCATTGGTACCTAAAAACGCCAAGGCCAACTTCAGATGAAATGCAGGGTTTTATTTCAACAATTATAATTTAAGTACACAGTATTATAGTTATCTCTCCATCTTTTTTTTTTAATAATAGGTATTTAGACATGCTATTTTGAAATGCCAATTAATTGGGGTAATTAAATTCATTTAGGCATACCTACAATTTTTTTAAACTGGGGGGAAATTAGTTTTTGATTAACAAAATCTTATTTTGTACCATTTTGTACTTTATTTTGTAGTCAGACTATTTCTTAACATACATGTAACATATGAAGATCCTATCCTAAAATTTGTTGGAGTTACGTTATGAAGTTTTTATAATTGTACACAAAATCTCCATGACCATATTTTTTTTACATATATAAAAAATGTACTAACTATTATTTATCAAACTTAAATTCAATTATTTATGCTTGGTCTGCTAATGGGTTATAACTAGGTTAAAAGTCACAGTTTTACAAAAGGAGCATTTTGTTTACTTTGTCAGCTGATAAGTTGTAACTTAAATTATACTACTGACGAATGTGCCTGTAACAGGTACGGGGGGAACTCATGAAACATTAATAAATTTTTTATGAACAAGACATATATACCTTTACAACACACATTATAAACTCTTAAAAAACTAGTAGCTTTTTGTTGAGCTACTGTTCATATAGAACAGGGGCCTTGTCGATTTGTTGGCTGACATTTTTTTTCATAGTAGATACAAAGCAAAGAAACAAGATTATGATCCTTATTTTCCAGCGGAAAATCCGGAAAAATTATGAAAAGAGAAAAATATTTGTTTCTGGAACATAGCTATGTGGGTACTGCATTCAAATTGTGCTGTATTTTGTCTTGATTACAAATATGACAAGGTCTTTGCAATCGAACCATTATTAGCGCCGGCATTGTATCGATTTCAATAAGGTAACGTTGTGTTAGGGTAGGGCTAAGTAGGGTATTGATTGCTTAGGTTAAGTTGGGTTTGTTTTGGTCATGTTTTACGTCTGGCTAGGTTATGTCAGATAAATCGATGACATTAAAATGGTTTGCTAGACAACTTTGCTACAAACCAATTAATCCTAACATAACCTAACCTACAAATATCCAACCTAGCCCTATCCTAAAAGAACGTTATCTCTCTATCTTATTTAAAAAAATTAATGTATTTAGATAGGCTATTTTAAAATACCAATAATTTGGGGTTTTTAAATTAATTTAGGCCTTACTAGAATAGGCACATTTTCGGTGCTAACATTTCAAAATGGTTCAATTGTAAAAACCTTGCAAATATTCGTGATCTGGGAAAAATTCTGCACAATTCCGGTATCCAATAAAGAAATTTAAGAAAAAATAATTTTTCCGTTTTCCTCAGTTTTGTAATTTTTCCAACTGAAAAAACTAATTTTTTCATCAATAGAAAAATGTACTATTTACTTAATTAACCAAAATAAACCAAACTTAGTCTATTCTACTTCTATTTATTTACTCTTCAACCAAAATTCATGATTTGCATTCAATTCAAGAGCACAAACGTCCTTCCGGCAGGATCTAGGTGATAACGGTTTTTTGTGGTTTATAGTTGGTGTTTATATTGTTGCGTAATGGCTGCTGATTTCAATTCTCCATAAATTTATCTGTTCTGTGATATCTTGAGAAATAACTGTTAGACAAAAAATGGTTTTCAAATTCATATTCAGTGTAAAAACCATCAAATTTTAAAAAAGATGATTAACATAACATTTAAATTAATGAAAATATGTAAAAATACAAAAAGTTGTAATCAGGGCGATTCTCAGTGTGTTGCACGGGACATTCAGACAACACTTTTTTTATATAAATCAATAAAACTGACTTTGAAGCCTGCTTTTGATGTTTGGAGTACTAGATTTAGGGACATAGAATATATAAGTATAGATGAATAAGTTTCATTAATTTTACTTTCTTTGTGCCAAAGGTATTAGAAGCGTGTTGCACGGGACTCGTACGAAGAGCGACATTCACTTACCTTGCTTGTCTACAATTATCTCTGTGAATTCTGAGGCCATTTGTTATTGTTAATTTGATGTAGATATTCTCCATGGATTTACTCAACTAATAATGTTTTGTAATGGAATTTTTATAAATCGGTTACTGACTTTTTCATCATTTTCGATAGGCACGTCGTGTGTTGCACGGGACGTGTTGCACGGGACACAAACGTTCTTGGGCGATTATGATAAGGATAATAATAATAAAAAGGAAATTTATGAAAATTGAGCTTTAAATTTGTATAATGTAACAGGAAAAAACATTTAAACTAAAAAATTTATTATTTTTTTTTGTAAAAATTATTTAAAATGGGGTAGGCCTAGGTACAACTTGGTTTTTGTTGAGAAATTTCTTATTAAATGTTTTCTCTCTTCAATTAAGTTTAATACAAGTGACAAATAAATTATTAAGTTTATATTCAATGACATGATCAAAATGCCAAATTATAATTTAATTATAGCCTACTGTTTTACTCTTTGCTTGAAAATGGTGGGAAAGTGGCTGAGAAAAAAATTGGAGGGAAACAGTTATGGAGGGAAACACTGACCAAAAATGAGGTTAGTTCCAAATCAACAGTTGGGTGTTTGAGCTAGTGATGGGTGGAATGTAGTTTATTTTCTTTGTGGTTGTATATTTAATACCAACTACAATGGAAAGTGTGGTTTTAAGTGAAAGTGAAGACACGAATTTAGAGTGTGTTAACTTTAAACCCCTTTCCTGTGCTGAAAGATGTAAGAGATGGAGAGAAAAGCATAGAGCTGAGGTTAACTTGAAGAATAGAGACAGAATGAGAGGTGTAAGAAAGCTTAAAAGATTACAAATGGCAAAGGACTCTGTATTAAAAGAAGAATATAGAAGAAAGGAACGTGAACGTAAGTGGATCTACAGAGAAAGAAAAAAAACAACCGAAATTGACTGTCAGACCCACAAAAAGAAACCATATAAATCACCCCAATCTTTTGGAAAAGCTTTGAGAAAGGTAATATCTAGCTTACCAAAATCCCCATCAAAAAAAAAGCTGTCCTAGACCATTTTTGTGACGTTAAAATTAATGACAAGCCGAACATTGGGAACAAGCAAAAGGATAGGCCTGCGCTCTATGAGAGCAGTGAGCAATCAAATAAAAAAGTACTCGATTTCTTTTTTAGACCAGATATAGTTTATACCTGTCCTGGTCTGAAGGATGAAATAACAGTATGGGAAAATAGGAAAAAAATCAAGCTACGAAAAATGTATTTAACCATGATCTTAAAAGAAGCTTACATTCTCTTTAAGCAAGATAATCCTGAAATTGAGATAGGATTTTCTACATTTTGCAAATTACGACCTAAGAATGTGTTATTAATGCATCAAACTCCTTCAGATCAGTGCAAATGTTTGACTTGTGAAAACTTCTTTTTAAAACTACGGGCTTTGAACATTGATTATCAGGAGTTTTGGAAGACATATTTGTGTAATGACAGTCTAGATTCTTCATGCTGGAAAGGATTTTGTTCCAACTGTTGTGCTGGTAAGAAACTGGAAACAAGTGTTGACCACAACAAAGAAAAGATAAAAATGAAGCAATGGTTTAAGGTTGAAAATAAGCCTACTTGTAAAGATGATGTTTATACTAAGGCTGAGATTTTTGGTATGCTGCAAAATTCCTTCAATAGTGTTTCAACCCATATAAATACAAAGAGAATTCAGAGTGAAGCTTTTCTTAGTGATAAGACAGATGCTAAAGTAAGGGTACTGCAATTAGATTTTGCGATGAACTACAGCTGTGAATATCAGAATGAAATCCAAAGTGCATTGTGGACACGGGGTAGTGTTTGTTTATTTACAGCTGCATCCATTCACAATGATGAATGTCAAACATTTGCAATATGTTCAGTCCACAAAAGACAAAAACACGATTGCTTGCTTTATTAAACATCTGTATGAAAATGAGTTGTTGGCTGTTCCTGAAATGTGGGATGACGCTGAAGAAGTCATATGGACCGATGGACCCTCGAGTGAATTTAAGAACAGATATATGGTATATTTGTGCCAACAACTAAGCCTCCAGTTTAAGAAACCATTTACATGGAAGTATTTTGCTACTTCCCATGGAAAGGGAATAGTTGTCGGGGTAGGAGGGAGAATAAAATCAATTGTTAGAACTTCTGTCATGAGTAAAAAGAAAGATGCTCCAATAGTCCAAAATGCTAAAGAGTTTGCTGATGTAGCAAAGAAGCTAATGAAAAACACTAAAATCCATTTGATATTAGATTCTGAGATTTCCAGAGATGATTCAGTCTGGATTAAAGCAAAGAAAGTGGATGGGATCTCCAAAGCACACGTTGTGCACTGCAACGGAAGAACTGTGAACGTTTACAATAATAGCTATGAACAGAAAGCAGATCAATCACATGCTAAATGTAATAGGCCTATGCACTCAAGTTCCAAAGTGAGGAAATCAATTTTTCATTTAGTTTTTAGTGATTCTGAGAGTGAACAAAGTGGTGAATGGTCACAATTAGATGATAATTTTTCCGAGGAAGACTTAAATTCTGAATTGCCGGAAACTCAAGGAAATCAAGTGAAAACTAATGTTGAAGTTGACAATGTAAAGAATGGAACATTTTTATTAGCAGAATTTAAAGGCACGCAGAAAAATACCAGTTACAGATACTTGTGTGTAGCTGAAAGTGAAGTTGAAGAAGATGGAGAAGTGAGAGTGATGTGTCTTAAGTGTATGGACAGTACGAGGAAGAAATTTATTCCAGATGAAAATGACAAGTCTTATATTGAATTTGAACAGATATTGAAGCTTTTTGACACCCCACAATTAAAAACCAAGGGAGAGCGCATATTTTATGAATTTCCACAACCCATAGACATTTTTGAGAAAGCTTGAGGTCTTACAACAAGGACTTTATAATTCTTATCTCTAAAAATTTTTATAATTCTGTAATTTAATTTTGCTAAGAAGTCTCATAGTCATGTCAATAAATATGTAACTATTGTCTCTATTAAAAATTAAAAAGAAAATAAGTGGTATTCATTCATACACACCACTTTAGTTTAATGTCCCGTGCAACACGTGTTGCATGGGACCCTTTTTAAATGCATTATAAAACAAAAAATAAAGTACATAAAAAATGGGAAATTAAATGTTTGCCTTCATTTTATATTTTTTCCTTATGACTTTGAAGTTGCAATAAATAATTTAAATTAGTTTGGGATTTAAAACAAAAATCTCACCTTTTGTGTGTTGCACGGGACATGCAAACATGGATTAGAAATTTAACAATATCTCATAATCTATTTAATATTTCTTTTTTCTATTACAAAGGCTTAACAAATTACATTTTCAATTATTTACTAATGTAAGTTATTTCAATTTTATTGACTAATTTTACCATTTTAAAATAATTTTAAAATTTTAATTTTAATTTTAAAATTAATTTTAACTTAATTTAATTTTAACTTAAAAATATGGAAAAGTACCATTTTACTGTAATAGAACTTGCCCGAGTTTGAAGCTTAATTTCAGGAAAAATATTTTTTTATTTTAATTTTGTTTAGGGAACCTAAAGAACCTAACAAAGACTGGTTTAGGGAAATTTTATTATTTGTTTATATAAAAAACCATGTTTGAAGCAGATTTAACCAATTCTAAAAAATATCAAAGCAGGACCACTTCCCAGAGAATCGCCCAACAATGGTTTTTTCAAAATGGTCAGTAAAATATATCATTTTCAAAGAATATATACCACTCGTGAAAATATAGCCAATTCTTGACCCATTTCAGGCAGCTTTGTTGGGTCAAACCAAACCCCCCCCCAAAAAAAGAAATCAAAATATACATAACAAAAAGACAATGAATGCAATTTTCCTTCCTAGCTCAGTTATTACCGAGTGTTTAGAAGTTTTGTTTACCATGCAGTTTTTTGCCACCAAACTACATTTGAAAACTTTGCCTGAAATGAATCAAGAATAGGCTATATTTTTAAGAGACAAATCTTTTTATTCTGCGGAAATAATACATAATTGCCAGTGACCTTGATCGGAGGGTTCTGACATTGTCCTAACATAATTGAATCAAGCAACATGGAGCGTGGCTGTCCCTTGGATAGGTGACAGTCTGACATTCCTGTCCTTGCACGCAGGGGGCAGCCCACCTGCCCAGTCACTGGTGATTGTTCGGAAATCAACCTTAAGCTGTTGGTCCCCAAGTTAAGTATTAGAGAGGGCTTCTTAGGCCTAACTTCAACTGATAAAATAGATGGTCTTTCACTTTTTTTACCATACCGAAAAATTAAAAAAAATCATGTCACTAATGTAAGTATTTTTACACATAATACACATAATTCCGCTAATTTAAATATGTATATTTGACGAGTTATTTTTTGTGCTGAATACAAATTTAAAAACTATTTTAGTCTATAACAATTATTCCTTGAGATATAACGGTAAATCTTCTTTCATGGCGAATCATAATTAGCAGGAATCGTTAACACCAACAAACCACAAAAATCGTATTCACCTTAATTCCCGCGAAAGAAATGGTCAGCAGACCATCCCAGAGGCCAGCCACCCGAATTTAACAAAAACTACTAATTTTTATTGGTAAATACGCAATTAACACATCCTGTGCAGCCTACATTGATTAATGTAGTGCTGCTATGGTGCCCCTGGCCGTGCACATGAAACAATGCACTGCCCGCCTATGAAATGTATTTATTCAGAGTGAGGCTAGCTGTTGCACAGGAATGTTGTGTTGCTTGTCGCAGCAGTCTTGGTGTACGTTTTGGTGCATTTCGTTTTCGGTTACCGTTATATTTGTGTGACAGATTTCGTCCTCAGCATGGGTGTGCACAATTATGTTCTCTTTCAGTAAAAAACATGTTAAGAAAGCCCTAGAAATGGTAATTGTGCAGTTTCTTGCCACCTTTGAAAATACAATTTCTTGTTGAAAAAGTGGTGAAACATGAGTTTATATCTCTTGAGGAGGTTGATTTCAACCGCAGAAAACAAGTTCTTTTACTAAACAAATTATATATCAAAATAACTTGCTATCTAAAAAACCCAACTTTTCAAAAATAGTTTTTTTTCAACATATTTTTTCTTAATTTGACACAAAACAAAGGTATCAATGGTTTTTCAATAAAGTTATTTTTTGGCCTGAAAAATTTACTTTTTTTATTAACCTAACAAACATAACTTATCCTACTTGTCTATTTTTGGGCCTACTCAAAAAAATTTGTTAATTATGTTAACTTCGGATAATGGCGGCTAATCTCAATTCACCGGAAAAAACTATCAAAATACAAAAAAATGAAAAATATAATTTAAATTAAACAAGAAATATGTCCGTACGACTAATACTAAAAGTCATGACATTGGTTTTTTTAATTTATCAGTAAAATGTGGTATTTCTGCAGAATAAAAACAGCAAGGTTAGCCAATTCTATTTTCAAATTTTTTTTGGTGGCAAAAAACTGCATTCAACCCTTAAAGTGCTGTGAATCGCTGAGAAAAGTGTCAGCGTCGCTAAATGAGAGATGTATTTTTTATAGGCTTAACATCACTTTAAAGATAAAAACTAAAATAATATAAGTATAAAATATTATGTTTTATTTAAAAAATGTTTAATTAGGAGAGTAAACTATATATAATTGGAAAGAACACTTTCCTTCAATTAAAAAAGATTTATATAAATATGACAAAAACAGATGCTGCAAAAGTTTGTTTGAAACCTTGCAATTTCACTATAAATGCCCTGGCCTCTCATTAATACAACCAGAAATGTTATGTGTGTTTTGGTAAGGTAGTATATTTATCAGGAGGTAAATATCATTTTATTGAAAAACTAATTATATATTCGTTTTCAGCATAAAAAACTTGTCAATGAAAAAATTGTCGAAAAATTATGATTTTTAAAATTAGCCTACTATGCCTAGATGGTTTTTATTACTATCAGAAAACAATCTAGTTTTTCAGTAAAGACGGTTTTCCGCAGTTGAAATCAACCTCCTCAAGAGATACACTCATATTTCATTATTTTTAACTCTTTGAGGACAACCCCCCAGATCCGACGGTCCGTTGTGTTTTTCCGCCGAGGACTAGCGGGCCAATGTGTCAGCCCGTGACATTTTTGCTGTTGAGGATAACGAACCGATCCGCCGGGACACGCTTAGTTATTGTTGCGTAATTACTTTTGTAGTCATCGAATACAGTTTGTATGAATGTCAAATTCTTCTAAAAGAATTTATATAAGTGTGTAAACCATTAATATATATCAATTAACTTTACCGAACAAATGATCATGTAAAATATTGCTTCTCTTTGGAATGAATCAGCTGACTGTATATGACTAAATTCAATAAATTAGCTCTAATTTTTTTTATTATTATATTTTAGTAAAATTTGCTACACATATTTATTTTAATATATTGAACAAAATAAAAAGGGTTCCCACAGTTAATATTGTCTAGTGCTCCAGAGGAAGCCGAACTTGATATTTAATTTCTAGTTTTAAATATTTTTACATATAATCTCAAAACTAATATACATCACACTACCCCACTGAAATATTTTTTTCTGCAAAGGGCAAGTATTTCAAAAGATAAATGTAGAAAAATTATTTAAATATCTTACACATTACTAGTTACAAATTTTTCTCTGAATGTAACTTTATTAACACATTTGAGCGCGGTCTTTCACTTTTTCACATATAACTTTTCAAAGGTCATAAAAAATTTTTGCACAAACAGAAAAATTTTCGAAAATTATACGCCTCAAGGGGTTATAACAAGAAATTGTATTTTCAGAAGTGGCAAGAATATATATACGCAAACATCAGCGTATGCCGCTTATATACGCAAACATTTTTCTCCAAGAGAGTGGTGTGTGTATATATATACACACACTGTTTTTAGCTCAATGAGTGTTTGCCGGGAATACCCTCTACTGACTCCCCCTTCCCATCCATTCCCTACTCTCTCCGACTCTCATCTCTCTCTAAAACTTGTCGTTTTTAGTCCAGTGTCCAGTGCATTTCGAAGCACTTCGCACCACACACTTTGTTTACTTAGACACAAGTTACTTCGAATTATGAATTCGATTTGTCCTATTTATTTTATTTATGTAGTTTAGTTCTGTTTGCTTTTGCAAAACCTGCCAGGGAAAGTCTCAATTGCATCCAGAAATCTGCTTTGAGGCATATCATACTAAAGAGAAATATGCTTGAATACACTTTTAATATCATGTTTAGACATTCTTACATTCTTACATATTTTAAGGCGAATATGAATGGTTATATGAGTGTAGGTTGAGTGTGGATGAGTGTAGTCTGGTTACTAACTGAGTTCAACTGTTCCTCAGAAAGGACAATTTATTAATAGCCCAACAGCCAGGGCAACTAAGGGACCTACAGCTTTACATGGAATCCGAACCACGTAGTGCTGGTCTGATTTTCAGCTAATTGACAAGCCTGATACTCAGTTAGGTATCTCCCCCACACAACATCCGCACAATGATTACCACCCAACCTGGACACCCCAGACTTCTCTAGTAGTGTCCACACCGATAGCAACCATCAAGCGGACGCTATGTTGGTATTAAGAGGACCGAGCATCCAACCTATCGCCTACAATCATCTCCCAAACACTTTGTTCCCATTTAGCTGGGTTACAGCACTGCGCCACCAGTGCCGACATTAGAATATACAAGCAAATGAAATTAACAACTAATTAGCATTTAACACGCGAGCACACGCACCCGTTAGCAAATTGCCGCACCAATAGAAATGCGGGCAGATCTTTGGGGCTACTGAGCGAGTTGGGGTATGCGACGAGCTCATCCCTCCTTGCCCCTCCCTCGACACGCCCTTGACGTTCGCCAGTTGGTCACGGACCATTGGAGTGAGTAATTCAAAGTGTTTGTGTGTCGTGCAGTGAATCGTGAGCAATTTGCTAACGCGCGTGCTTTCACGTTCTAATGATATTGTGAGCTGTTTGCTTTTGTACTTATGTAAAATAAATGTTTTTTTACTTGTGAAATATTGAATTATAGTTTTTTTTACCCGCAAACCTTTTTCCAATAAAAGTGGCAGTTTGCTAACAGGGCGTTCTACCGCGTTATGTTTGAGATTTTTCAAAGTACGGCAGTTTGCTAACGGTGCGTGTCCTCATGATGGTATTGAGTTATGCCTTTTGCAAACGATTTGAATTCAATTTTTCTAATATCATAGATATATATGAAAGCTACACCTTAAGAAACTCAAAAGGAACCAAATATTTTTCAAAAAAATTGTCACAAAAATAAATATGTAAATCAAGGCATTAGGGTAACCTAAATGCTGTGTGAGCAATTTGCCGTCGCGCGTGCTGAGACGTCACAAAAGGGGCGCGTGTGCTCACGTGTTAATTTCAAATTTAACTAACAACTGATTTTGGTAGAACAAGCTAATGACAGGTAAAAACGTACAAAAACATTTCCCTTAGAGCCAATGACGTGTATATACACAAGTATTATTTTTGGAAAAATGTAAAAAAGAATTTTTTCGGCCAAATATTAGTTCATTTTGCGAATAATAGTTAATTTTGAAGCATAATATTATATATTGGTAAAAAATTTAGTAGTGACTCAAGCAAGTTTTATATATGCCTACATTAAGAATATAAATTAGCTCGCGAAGGGTTCATTGTGTATTAATTCACAATACATTAATAATTAGCGTTAAATTCGGGTGCCTGTCCTCTGATTTTAACGAGTTTGATAGTACGAAAAATAAAATTAGCACGAGTGGTCCGATATATCAGACCATGACAATTTTTGCCAGTAAGTCTTATAGTACGATCAGATATATCGGACCATGGTGTGGAAAGGTTACTTTACCACTTTGAAAAAGAAGCAATTTTAATTTTTAGTGATAGTGGAAACTGTATGTTTACTAAACAGGGTGTTCTCATTTGTTAATTTAAAAAATTCAGTTTTATATGAGATGAAAGGGTATGTCATGATGATCTAATTCAATTTTAACCAATTTGAAACAGTACATTTTAATTTTTGCGGTGTGAGCATAGCCTAACCTGCCTAAATTTAAATCTATACATAGGCCTACTAATAATAAAATCAATCTACTTAGAAATAGTGCAGTGAAGAATTTGGGCCTAATATGGGGTTGATAAATGTATTAAAGGTAATTTATTTACAAAATTTGATTTTTAGGAAGCCTACAATATAATCCAGGCCTAGCCTAGTCCTATTAGGCTTACATATTAGGACGTCTCTCTCTGTATTTTTTACTCCAGAACTTTTAAATATATATTATTGAGGCTAGTCAATTGCAAAAGGGTTGTACAGTAATAAGATCCAACATATTAATATTAAAAATATCTTTAAAGTTATTGGAATATCTCAAATATTCTAGCTTAAAGAAATCAGAATCCAAGAAGTTCGGCGAAAATGGCGACCGACTACCAACCGCCATCACACTAAAGCGGCCATATTACAATAATAAAGGAGCCATATTGCAAAATAATAATGGCAGCCTCCTGGTTACGTCTATGGCCGTCAAGAATCAAAACAAACAATGTTATCAACAATAATAACACATTTATTAACAAAATAACATTAATGTAACAACATCTTAAAGACAAAGGTAAGCGTCCATTATCGATCCACACAACTGCGTTCGTGGTGTCCACTCAACAACGCCAACAAGAACTCGATCTTAAAGACAGTTAAACATAGCCTATAAATACACAAAATGTATCAAACAATAATAAAGAAATGCAATATTTTATATTTTCACTTGAACTTACCGTCATCAGTACCGGAGGCCCACATCGTAACTGAAAATTCACCTTCCAAAGTCCTTATTTGTACTTGTTTCTGTTCCCACTTACGACTTTTTGTTTCTGTCATTTCACCGACGTATTGATCGTTCGTTCGAAATCTGCCTTGCTTTTTAGGTTTTCTGCCTCTTCTAGAAGGGCCAGGGCTAGATTCTACATAAATATCATTGTCTGGTGGAACTGCTATTTGGTCATAAACTGATAAAGGATCTACACTCCCCACTATTTCTTCTTGTGTTTGTAAAATTATTTCTTCTCTTCCCGGGTCTGGCAATGGCTGTAATGCTATCATCGGTTGTCCATCTACACATTCTATAGTAGTTTCAACAGTTTCACATGGAATACTTTCAATTTCTATCTCTTGAATGTCCGGTTGAATTTCTACTTCTGTTATATAGTCAGTTGACGCCATCTTTACTCAACTATGGCTGACTGACAAGATACCTAGATCCGTCCATCGCTGTCGCCTTTCAATGCCATCTAAAGTTACTCGAATCTAAGAATCACATTAAAAATAGTACATATAACATAAAGTATATGGATACGATAATGGCAATATGCATACCAATGAATAAAATGTTGGTATATTTATGCACAAAACAAAATAACTAAAGCTATCACCCGTAGTTTTATTTATTTACCAAAAAATACTTCACAATTCTATTAGTGCTATACATTATTTAAATTACTGTAAAGCTAGATTTAATTACAGTGAACATCAAATTAAACCATCACTGACATAATATTTGTAACATTACTTGTTAGTTCAGTGGCGTAGACAATTTCTCCGCAATGCGGAGTGACGTGGCAGGTCAAGGATGTAACCCGGGATAGTGAAAAATGTTTAAGAAACAATTAAGCAGTACAAATGAAGCCCAATTAAAAAAAGTTTACTTTTTTGAAATAATATATTCTGATTATAGTGCTCTAGAAAGATTGGTCAAGTTGTCTCAATAAGTGCTTAGATCATTGCTTGAGAAGCCACGTTGACACTTAATATGAGTCATCTAATTATTTTGTCGGAAACTGTTATATTAATCTGGTTATGTCATCTGGCTGCAATCGGGGCCAGAGTCATGGAGGCTATTGGACTCGCCTTTAATTGGAGAGAGGGCTGACTCTGTGGTGGACAGAGTCCTTCGTCATCTCCAGATGGCTAAAATTCTCTATGGAAGGGAGAACATTCCTTTTCCCATAGATCATCAGTTCCTTAAAAGGATACAGTCACAATTTCGGATACCAAAACTTCATCAAGACAGACACATACAATCAAAAATAGTAGCTCTTCTTTATGAAAAAAAACACAATTATTTTTTCAAATAATAAAGGGGATGATTAATAATATGTTAACTCATCACTATTTTTCCTCTTAAAGAGCACAACAATTGATTGTTTTACATTTCCAAAGGGCCATTGGCAAACACAAGCAATTTGTTTCATAAAATAATACGAAGTGATGACAGTTTTGTTTAGTTAACTAATCAAACTTTGATCTTACCACTACTAGTTTATTTTGTGATACAGTATTAAAAACTTAATAATAATTGTTAGTTTTGTGACTTATAGTATGATTCTCTACTCGGGGCTCTGAGTGAAAAGACTCAGTAAAACAGTATCCAACTCTACCCGGATGCCTCAGTTGGATAGAGACCCTCCCAGAGGTACAGTACTCACCTTGGAGGGATGAAGAACTCGTCAGAATAATATTGATAACCCACTTGTAATTGAGAAGTCTTTTTATGAATAAAAACTTGAACTGGACTGATCAAGTTGCTGTAATGTGTAATAGAGTTTTTGGTGCTATACACACTTTGAAAAGATTTGCCATGTTTTTCCCTCTCAATGTCAAGGTGTTGTTAGTAAAGACTCTAGTTTTCACTCACTTTAATTACTGTGATACTGTAATCAATGACATGTCTGTTGAGCTCGCGGAAAGATTACAGCGGCCCAAAACTACTGTATCAGATTTATTTTCAACCTGAGGCGAAGGGATCATGTTACTCCATTTTTCTACCAATTATCCATCTTAAAGTTAAACAATCTTCGACAATTCCATACCCTGATATTGTTGCACAGTATTCTTCAAAACCAAATTCCTAATTATCTGTCAGAGCAGTTTGTTTATCTGTCACAAGTTGGTGTGCGTAGAACCAGACGTGGTGAGTCAATGTTAGCTATTCCAGTTCACTGCACCACCACTTTCAATAAATCATTTATTGTCTCCGCGTGCAGGCTCTGCTTGATAATACTAGGCAGGAATGCTCTGCCTGATAATATCAGATCCATCGATAAGCGCACTCGGTTTGGGGCGGAGGTGAGGTGCTATCTGCTGCGGGCCTAGTGGGAGTAGTGGCTGGTGGCGCTGTGGCTTGGTGGTGGCGGTAATGAGTGATTGTGCCGAATGGATGTAGTTTTGAATAAATGTTATGAATAACTGTAGTTTTGTTTGAGATAGTCGAAATATTTTTAAGTTTAAATATAATATTTCACATTTTTTACTTTATATGTTTCACTTCGTACATTGCAATTTCTATTTTGTATTTCCTTGTAAATTGTTATTTATATTTGAAAATATCTTATTATGTATGATGAGGTTAAGTGGTAGAGAGGGCTTTGTAGCCTTAACTTCACCTCTTGAATATAAATAAAGACGTTTTTCATTTCATTTCTTCTTGGCCTTATTTCTCAGCACAAACTTTAAAACTGTTACCTAGCCAATATTAGTCTCCTTAATAAAATTGTCATGGATAAAAAGCACTGAAAAATATGTTTTAATTAATTATTTAACAACATACAAAATTGTACAAATTTTAAGTTATGATTTACTTAAAATATTATAAATTCATACAGTTCATTACCAAATTTTTTTAACTCGATAAAAGTGTTCTTCAGTTGAGTAGAGAGCTTTATTTAAAATATAAGTTTTATTTTTCTATATTTCTCATATAGAGTGGTAGTTGAGAATAAAACATGTTTCCAATGTGTAGGTTATTTTTGGTAAAATTCTGTATTTTGAGTATTTTCTATTTATAAATTTGTTCTTATTCTTCTTGTTCTTATTCTTCCTTTTTCAATCGTTGTACAAAATAAATTTTGTTTGGTTATGGAAATTTTTCAAATATGTACAACCCATAAACTGCCAATGTACCTAATTCTATAAAATGATTTTTACATGATACTTTTTAAATTTTTTTACAATATTCTATTTTAATATAGTTCTGATTTAAGTCATTTAAAAATGTTTTCTGTTAAAATGTAAACAAACCAAATATTATTGTATTTTTCTTACCTATGTCTAAAATACACAATTCAGTTATTCTCGAACTTTATTTCATTTTGATTATAATTTCAAATGTTAACCGAGGTTGATGGCAAATCGTAATTAAGAAAGTTGCTAGAAGTTTGTAAGGTATTTCCAGAATTATTTGTAGAAGTTGGTTGCAAAGTATTATTACAAGTCATAAGATTTGTTTCATTGTTTGAATCAAGATCTGTATTTTAAATTTCAGCTTCATGGCATGTTTCAGTATCTTGGGATTCATTTAAATTCGGTATTGGAAGTCAGCGATTAGATGATATGAACCCGATCGGAGATCGGCTTTCCTGGTACTAAATTTTTAATCAAATATGGTGAGTTTTGATCGGATTTATAGCATTTGGAAAAGTACCCTCCCCCCGGCCGGCTGTGTACGGGGTGGAAAAGTTGCCCCTGGAAAAGTACCCCCATGGGCTGGCTCGGCCTTGAGATTGCTGCAGCCAAGTTGCAGGCGTTTGAAAACTACTGATCGTAACTGTAATTTTGAAGGTCTATAATTTATTTATATAGACACATAAACAATTTTGGTAAATTTACATAATAATTAATTTCATAAATGGTTAATAATACGCATTAATATTTTATATAGTGAGACAGAAAACAGAACCGGTATCGTTGTACCGAGTGTTTAGTATTCTTAAGTTAGCATAAGTATATATATATCTATTATTTTTAATTGTTTTCAATGTATGTTATATTCTCTGTATGTTGGTACTACTTGGACAATATGGCATGGAGGTTAGAAGGTTTCCCCCTCTCTCTTATTGTAAAACCGCGCCAAACCCCCTCTTCCCTTGCCGCGAAAGACAGACGCAGTCAGTGCTTTCCAAACTCTCGCCCAGTGCACGCGCTATTGTGGTGTGCGGGTGTGTAACAAAATAGTGTGTGTGTGACAATCCTTGTGTCTTCGGAATCACTCCTACCAGAACTTCTCTCTTCTCATCGTGTTCGCCCCGGGGTCATCACACAGCGGTGGAATACCCAACCGACAACCAGCCAAGTGGGTTATATTTTCACCTTACATCAGCTCAAGGTACTGTCTGCTTTCTATCTATATATATATTTACCGTCTTATCTCTCCCCCTCACCGTCTTAATCGGTATATATTAAGTGGTCCTTCGCCCCCTATGTATTTGTTGTGTAATCTATAATTAATGTGATAAAGTCTCATTCTCTCACGGTTCCTAAACATGGTCCTTACGAGACGGATGAATTGACACCGTTCTGTGGACAAAAACAGTTCAAATCGATCTCACAACCTCTCAACAATCTTTTAAAAAAAAACTCTCTCATAAAGGTTTATGTGTGAAGTTTGCCTCAATAACTCTCAAACTCGATATTTGTCTATATTTGCTAATCAGTGAAAGTAATTGCCCGCGAATTTGGCTGCACGTGGTGTTTTCCATTGTGACATTCCCGCGTGTTTAGCTCCCATTGTGATATTCCCGCGTGTTCACCTCCCCACCATTCTAGCCTTCACTGCCAGTGCCATTACGATCAAAGCTGCACTAGGCAGCACAGCTGACATCTGTCAAACGACAACTGTCACTTCCCATTGTTATTGTTTATGTGAATTATTTACATTTGATTGTTTGATGTTTAACTCAGCTAGCTTAATGATTATTTAAGAATGTTATAATGTATTTTATTGTGTTTAAATTGATTTCTTTATTTTAACGAAAGTTAACGTAAAAACTTGTACCTTTTGCGACACTTGTTTATATATTAGGTTTTTTGGATTCTCTTGTTTTCAAATATTATTAAACATATTAAAATAATTATATGAAATACTTAACACTTTATCTCACTGTAATAAAAAGGAGTTTTTGTTTATTTTAACAAAATTTAGCTGAAACAAAACTTGTATTTTGTTTGAAATATTTTGTTTACATATGACATAGGGCCCTTCAATAAGCTGTGTTTTGTATAGTTATAGATTTACTGCTCTCCCCCTCTGGTTGTATACATTGTTAACACTCAAAGCTAACAAGTTAATAATACTGTAGATATTTTTCTTATATTAGGATTTAAATTAAAACTTATTGTTTTACACCCGTCATTTTTTGGCAGTAGGTTAATTTTGTTTTGTGCCATTACAATTGACACCTCTTGTCGTAATAGTTCATTATTTTGACACCTCAAGTCTCCTGACTCAAGTGATTGTAAATTGCTACATGACTAGTGTAATTTATTTTTATTGTTGTATTATAGTCTCTGTAATCACAGTCAACTTGTCCTCCGGTGAACATTTTTAATTATTATTCACACATCACGTCTCCCGACGCCATTGTCTTTTGTTGTTGCATAAAAATATTTTATTGTATTTTTATTTATTCTTAATTTAGGTTTTGCACTGTGTTTACATATGATACCATAGGCCTACTCTATGTTCGTTGGCTATATGACCCCTACGCCTCAGTGACCTCAATACTATTTGGTGGACTTCTCTCACTCTGTGGATTGTAATTTGTATTTTATTGATTTAAAGTAACTCAGTGTTTTACATCTCTGAAGATGGCTCCCAAAGTTGGAGAATTTACCTCTGCTATCTACACCCGGTCCACGTTATTGACCAAAACTCGGTTTACTAAACTGAAGACCGCTGTTGATGAGCTAGCCCAGACTGACAAGCCGCTTACTCCCATCCAACTAAAGCAACTTGCTGCCTATGCCAATGAAATCAGGAAAAAAAAGGCTGAGTTTGAAAACCACCTCCAAAGGGCTTTGTTTATCGAAAATGATCCTATCCCTGATGATACTTTGTCACGTGATCAGGACGACATAGAGTCTTTGTTCTCTTTCATCTCCGCAACCATTGAAGTATTATTACCTCCCGAAGTGCCTAACACACCCTCTGCTCTTAGTGATGCTTCAGCCGCCTCTCAACCCCCTGTTTCTCATGTCCGCCTGCCCCAACCCGATTTGCAGAAATTTTCTGGTGATCCCCTCACGTGGACGAGTTTCATCAATTTATTTGACACTACAATACACAGAAACGCTTCCCTTTCGAGCGTGATGAAATTCCAATACCTTCTAAGCGTGCTAAGTAACGAGCCGCTTAATCTGGTAAAAAGCCTAAATCTCACAGCGGCCAACTACCTGGTAGCATATAACCTGCTGAGAGAACGTTACCACAACTCGAGAAGACTGCAATCTCTCCACCTTAACCAGCTGTTGGATTTACCCAACATAACCGCCACCTCTCTCAAGGGATTGCGCTCATTTGTGAATCTCTTTACGGAACATTCCCAAGCTTTAAATGCCTTGGAATGCAACGTCACCGATGACAATCCACTTTTATCTGCACTCCTGTTGCGCAAGATGGATAATGATCTGCGCAAAAAACTTGAAGGGTTTCGCACCTATTCCGATGAAGAAGCCTCTTCACGCTCGTTACCTGGCGTAACAGATATTATCAAATTTCTGAATTTGGAATGTTCGCAAACGGAGGATGCTAACCTTCACAGCACCTCTCACTCAAAGCCCGCGCACTCAAACCTCAAGGCCTTCGCGCCTAAAAAGGTGCCCTTCCGCGCTAGTGATGTCAGTATGGTCACTGCACATTCTAACCCCTCTCAACCTCCCTCTGCCGCTTCTCAAGGCAAGCCTACCATGGCATTATGTTTTGCTTGTAACTCAAGCGGACATAAAATTTACGCTTGTGCAGCTTTCCGTGAAAAATCTCCTCATGATCGTCAGCGCATGGTAAAAGACCATAGGCGTTGTATTTCCTGTTTGGGAAACCATGACATAAAAGAATGCCGCTCTCAAGGCACCTGTCAAACTTGTAATAAGAGGCATCACACTTTATTACATTTTCCCACTTCTCAGGGCAAACATGCTAATTATAGCGCCCCTCCTCAAAGCAATAAGCCTCCTCAACTCGCCGCTCCAATTAAGAAGATAGCCACTCATGAAGCAACACCTCACACCTCGGTGACAATGACTGCTCAGGGTCACACCAACTCGCATATGTGGCACTCTACCGTCTTATTAGGCACAGCCTTAATAAAACTCACCTCTTCTCATGGTACAACTCATGTGTTCCGAGCTCTGATCGACTGCGGTTCAATGACGGATTTGATCACAGAACGAGCCGCACAGCTTTTAGGCGCACGTCGGTTTAGATCCGAAGTTCAACTCACGGGGCTTGGTAACCACATTACCAAAAATAAAGGTCAAACTCTTCTCAACATTGAGACACTCTCCGGCCTATCCATCGCTTCACAACACCCCATGCTGATCCTGGATCACCTGACCACGGATCTCCCTCGAGTTCCCATCGCCCCGGAGGTATTTCATCTCACCAGGGGCTACGTCCTCGCCGACCCTACCTTCCACCTGCCAGGCAGTGTTGATGTCGTCCTGGGTGGTGCCTTATTCCCAAGACTATTCACTCATGAGAGTCATGAACTCGGACCCGGCCTACCTCACCTCTTCGGAACTCACTTTGGATATGTTGTCATGGGCTCCGCACCTTGTGACGCCTCTGCTTATCCCGCTTCACACCTCGTGACGCTTCATTCGGCATGTGACTCAGCGGACCTTCACTCCTCATTACAACGCTTCTGGACACAGGAAGAACTCCCTAACTCTACTCGGAAGTCTCAAGAAGAAGAAGCTTGTGATCAACACTTCGCAGCCACTCACAGCCGGACTGAAGACGGAAGATATGTTGTCCAACTGCCATTCAAGTCTGACCACCCTCCTATTGGTCACTCACGTGAAATATCCACGAAGCGACTGTCTTCCCTGGAAAGGAAATTCCAGCTCCAACCTCAACTACGTGATCTCTATGTACAATACATGAGAGATGGCGAAGCCGCTGGCCACATGACTAAAGTTCATGACTTTGAAGAAAATCTCCCTCATAACTTTCTACCACACCATGGTATACTTAAGACCAAAGGTGACACCTCAAAACTGCGAGTTGTCTACGATGCCAGCTGCAAAACGAGCAGTGGCCACTCCCTCAATGACACTCTATTAGTAGGACCCAAATTGCAAACCAACATCAGCGACGTTTTGCTGAAATTCCGGACACACAACATTGTGTTCACGTGCGATATTCGTCAGATGTATCTGCAAATTTTAGTCCAACCTTCGGATCAGCTGTTTCAGCTAGTTTTATGGCGGGAACAGCCCTCAGACCCTCTCTCTATTTTCAAGTTGACCCGAGTCACTTTCGGAGTCAATTGCTCGCCTTTTTTGGCCATTCGGACCTTGCATCAACTAGCTAAGGACGAAGGCCGCCCCTTCCCTGAGGCCGCCCAGGTTCTGGCCACCGATACCTATATTGACGACATAGTGTCGGGAGCAGACACCTTGGACGAAGCCAAGAAGCTTCAAGAGGACCTCATCAAGCTTTTGAAACTTGGACATTTTGAGCTCCGAAAATGGACCTCCAACTCCCCCGAACTGCTTCAGGCACTGCCCGAGGATCATCGGGACACCCCTGTCTTCTTGGAAAACCACAATGAACCTCACCTCACCATCCTGGGTCTTCGCTGGTCACCGGAGACGGATGCCTTCACTTATAACTTTAATGTCCCCCCATCTCTCCCTACGAAACGGCACGTGCTCAGCACCATTGCCAGAATCTACGACCCTTGTGGTCACCTCGCACCTTGCACCATGCTAGCAAAATGCTACATGCAACTACTCTGGACTCAAGGTTTGCAGTGGGACGAACCCCTGACTCCTGATCTCCAAGCGAAGTGGGCCACCTTCGTGTCCACTCTCTCCTCTCTCTCTTCGGTCTCCATACCCCGGGCTCTCCGGCTCTCTGCCGCTCTCAGTATCGAAGTACACGGTTTCTGCGACGCCTCCGAAGCTGGGTTTGCCGCCGTCCTATATCTCCGCTGCCAGCTCGCCAACGATGAAATTCTAGTACGTCAAGTCTTCGCCAAGACACGTGTAGCGCCACTTAAGCGAGTGACCCTTCCTCGTCTTGAGTTGTGTGCTGCTCATCTCCTAGCACAGCTGACTGCCCACTGCTGTACCATTTTTGAAGAACATCTCTCCCTCCAAAAATGTTTTCTCTGGTGCGACTCGACGGTAGCTCTGAGCTGGCTGCAGACTCCCTCGTATAGGCTAAAAACCTATGTGGCAAATCGTGTCGCTCAGACTCAAGAACTCATACCTCCTTCAAGCTGGCGTTATATTCCCAGCAAGGAAAACCCAGCAGATTGTGCCTCGCGAGGAATCCTCGCCTCGGAACTGGTGGAACACCCTCTCTGGTGGACTCGACCACCATGGCTCTCCATGCCACCTTCTCATTGGCCTGACGCCACTCTTCACCCCGATACTGACACGGATATCTCAGCCTCAGAAGAGATGAAGACCACACCCTTGGTTGTCCTCACCTCCACTCACCAAGCTGAATGGGATCTCCTGTCCGCCTATTCCTCATGGAATAAACTCGTGCGCATCGTAGCACTCTTGCTGCGCTTCATTGGCAATTGTCGTAAATCGGCCCACCACGGTCCTCTCTCTCCCTCCGAGCTCAACATAGCTCGACTCAAGATTTTTAAACTCGTCCAGGACTCGTCTTTTGCTGAGGACATCTCTTTTCTTCAACGTCAGCGGGACTGCACTACCAGACTCCAACGCCTAAAGCCTTTTCTCGACGCTGATGGACTTCTGCGCGTAGGCGGCCGACTTAGCCGCACCTCACTCTCCTCTGACGTCCGTCACCCTGTGCTTTTGCCCAAGAAACACCATATTGTGGACCGGCTCGTGGATCATTACCACACTACTCACCTCCACTCTGGACCTCAGCTCACACAAGCTCTCCTCTCTCAGTCTGTTTGGATTTTATGTGCCCGAAGTGTGATTCGTTCACGAATTTTTAAATGTGTGACCTGTTTTAAAAACAAACCTCGCAACGTAACACCCCTGATGGGTGACCTACCCCCCTCAAGAGTGACCCCTGCTCGACCATTTTCGTCTACCGGCATGGACTACTGTGGACCCTTTATGAACAAAATGTTGACCCTTCGCTCTATCAAGCACGTAAAAGTGTATTTGTGTATTTTTGTTTGTATGGTGACCAAGGCCGTACACCTCGAAGTTGTCACGGACCTCACTACAGACGGTTTCATAGCCGCCCTAACCCGTTTTGTTTCTCGCCGCGGTCTGTGTACAGATCTCTACAGCGACTGTGGTACAAACTTCATCGGTGCCGATGCCACGCTTCGTCGCCTCATCGACACTCAAGTCAACTCTACCGCTGCTCAAGAAGTGATACATCGCTTCACCGCCCCTCGTGGAATCAGCTTCCATTTTAACCCCCCCGCTGCTCCCCATCACGGTGGATTATGGGAAAATGCAGTGAAGTCGGCAAAATACCATTTAAAACGTGTGATGGGAGACACCATTTTAACCCTTCCCGAGTTTATAACTCTGTCAACTCAAGTGGAGGCGATGCTTAACTCTAGGCCTCTCACGCCTCTCTCAAGCGATCCCTCTGATCTGACCGCTTTGACTCCCGGTCATTTTTTGATCGGCACCACCCTGGCAGCTGTCCCTGAACGCAACGTCGGTGAAGTGCCCCTCAACCGCCTGAAACATTGGCAACTGACGCAATCTTTGCACCAGCGGATTTGGCAACGTTGGAGCCTGGAATATATCCACATGCTACAACAGCGCTCAAAATGGACCAGCTCCAAGAATAACATCGAGATTGGTGACCTCGTGCTTGTGCACGCCCCCTCTGCACCCCTCACTTGGCCTCTTGCTCGAGTGACGGGTACTCACCCTGGCAAGGACGGCATCGTCCGTGTCGTGGACCTCAAGACGGCCACCGGACATCTCACGCGTCCAGTCGTTAAGATCTTCCCTCTGCCCCTGAAATAAGTGACTGAGTGTCCGCCCCCATGTACTATATTTTTTCTCTTGTGTGTTCAATGTTTTGTTGAAGCCTGCAATGCTTCAAGGGGGCCGGAATGTTTAGTATTCTTAAGTTAGCATAAGTATATATATATATCTATTATTTTTAATTGTCTTCAATGTATGTTATATTCTCTGTATGTTGGTACTACTTGGACAAAATGGCATGGAGGTTAGAAGGTTCCCCCCTCTCTCTTATTGTAAAACCGCGCCAAACCCCCTCTTCCCTTGCCGCGAAAGACAGACACCGTCAGTGCTTTCCAAACTCTCGCCCAGTGCACGTGCCATTGTGGTGTGCGGGTGTGTAACAAAATAGTGTGTGTGTGACAATCCTTGTGTCTTCGGAATCACTCCTACCAGAACTTCTCTCTTCTCATCGTGTTCGCCCCGGGGTCATCACACAGCGGTGGAATACCCAACCGACAACCAGCCAAGTGGGTTATATTTTCACCTTACATCAGCTCAAGGTACTGTCTGCTTTCTATCTATATATATATTTACCGTCTTATCTCTCCCCCTCACCGTCTTAATCGGTATATATTAAGTGGTCCTTCGCCCCCTATGTATTTGTTGTGTAATCTATAATTAATGTGATAAAGTCTCATTCTCTCACGGTTCCTAAACACCGAGATTTTCATGTTTTAACTAGTGAGTCATCTTTATTTAACTATTTGTCCGATAACGACACGATTTTATACACAGTCAGATTAATTCTAATAGTAAACATTAAACAGTGGTATTGACTCACCCGCCCACCCATTTACTTTACCCATTTACCATCTCAAAATTGTCATCAAATCCATTGGATTCCTGAGGTAGAAAACCTTTTTATAGACAAACTACGAAGAAAATCGGTAAAGCCGTTTTTGAAATAAAATGACTGGAAATAGGTACATACATACATACAATTCCTTGCTCGTTTTATAGTATAAGATATTAGACTATATCATTACATTCAGCGAGTTAACTAGTTTAGTCAGCTGTCCAAGTAACATTTTTGTGAAGTCAAAGTGACGTAGGAAGTTGCTGGGGGGTACTTTTTCAGGAGCTACTTTTCCGCTAACCCATAGTGAGGCATCAGCTGTTGTAAACAAAACAAACCACAACAATGTAAAACATATGATATTCATACTTTTGATGAAAGTACATTATAAAACAGCCAGTAGCGACACTGCCATGTAATTGCTGTTGGACTAGTGCGATGTTAAATGGGGACTAATAGAAGGAGCATAAACCACTCCCCAATATCTTAGTATAAACAAAACATATCAAAGGAAAAATATAATACATACGCAAAAGCACCATGACAGTCAATTAATCATCATTCATTAGACATTTACTTATGTGGATGTAAATAATATAGAAATACGCGCTTCTCGCTTCCGTCACTACGAGCGCTAGTGCCGTGCTTGTCGCAAACTTGGTAGCGAAGTGTCGCTACTGGCTGTTTTATACTGTAGTGACACTTCAGTTTTCAATAAGCAATAATTGATAGTGTTCGTGTGCCCTTTAACACCTCAACTGCCCAGTTGCGACACAACGTTTCTTCCGAGGACAACACTTACCATGACCGGCAGCTTGAAATTGTTGCCTCTGCCAGTGAAGAAGAGGAGGAAGGCGTCCTTTCTTAGTCCTACGCAGCTGTTATAAGGAGAAGGCGTCCCAGGCTGTCCCGAAACCCAGCCAACAGACGTGACCAGCATCCCACCTCTACCATGGTTCTGGTATGAAGAAGAACAGTTCTGGACCTGCTAAGGAAGCCTCGGGGACCGTACATTCCCAAGTGAAGAAACTTTCGGAAAGCCACTCTAGGGTTGATCGGGTTGAAAGCCTTCCTGCTCCTCGAGTACAGTCTATTCCAAATTTGCCTCCAAAAGTCCCCGCCGATTGCCCCAATCACCTACCGCTAATCTGGTATCAGAGCTGGATTCTGCCTATCCAACCTCTGTCAATGACCTTCTCCGGTAAGTATTAGATCAGTTATCAACTGTTACCATCCTGATTTCTGCGCTTGCTGATATCCTTAAGCACCGAGATGATTAGGACGACCCGCCTTCTTCTATGGAATGCAGACGGCCTTGTCACCAAGAGAGCTGAACTTATTCAATTCCTGGGTGAATACGATGTGGATTTGGCCCTTCTTCAGAAAACACATCTCAGGCCTACAGATCTCCTGACTATACCTAACTATGTGGTCTATATTGTGATCGACCAGGTCAACATCCAGCAGCACCTTCTGGGGGCACAGCCGTCCTAGGTCATCGGTGGGTCACCCACATCCACTTACCACGGCTTACGACCATTATGGAGGCGACTACAGTTTCACTGCAGTTGGGAGGAGCAGAAACTGAAGTCACATCGCTCTATGTTCAGACAGGCAGGCTGATCTCAGCAGATTTGGACAGGCTACTTCGTCCGGGTGTTACGGTGATAGTGGATGGAGACTTCAACTCCAAAAATTCTGCCTGGGGTTGCAGGACATCGATTGCATGTGGAGACATTTTACATATTTTTCTTCAGACACGACCTCACATTAATATAGCTGTTCTATAACAACCCACCCACTACCACTACAACAGATGACATGCACCTGACATCATAGACTTCGCAGCTCTCTGCAACTTGCCTGCTGTGATCTCTCCTACTATTGTGGATGACTTATCCTCAGACCGTCTCCTAGTCGTATTACTTATTGAAGAGCCAGGGTGGCTCGTAACCCTCCTCCTCAGCGAACCAGGGTCAAGTGGGAGGACTACAGAGAACGACTCGTAGCTGACCATCATCCTCCCCTCCTGCTGGGTACTACCCCAGACCAACTTAATGAACAGGTTGAATGCCTCTACTTCCATCTTAGAGAAGTCCTGCTTGCTTCGACCACAGACAGGCGTCCACAAGCTGACGCCTTACTTGGCTTATTTGTGAAGTTAAAAACTCCGCAGAGTGCACAGGCGAATCTGGCAGAGAACAAGATATCCTGCTGAACAAAAGAGCCTTAAATCGTCAAGCCTTAAGGGTTAAGTCTCTACTTCAAGAACACAGTAAAGGCAAATGGAAGGACCTCATTAGCACTCTTGAGGTTGCAGATGGTTCCTTATGGAAGCTTACGAAGGTCTTGCGGAAGGACAAGCCTGTCAAGTACCCTCTTCAAGTTGGTCAGGACCAGTTCTTCTTAGACCAAGACAAATCAAGAATTTTTGCTGACACCATGGAACTGCAGTTTTCCCCGCATGATGATGTCATTGATGAACATCACACAGAAATTGTTTGAAGCTTCTTGGATACCGTGGAGGCAGAATCCTTGTGTTTCACGCAAGAAGAAGTCTTGTCTGCTCTTACCAAATTAAAGCCGAAGAAAGCTCCAGGTCTTGACTTTCTTAGCTCCCCAGCACTAAAGGACCCACCTGATTGGACTATTCAATAGATAACATCCATTTTTAATTCATGTGTTTTCCTTCGCTATTTTCCATCTCAATGGAAATTTGCTAAGTAATTACATTCCTCCCAAAGTAGATACTCAAAAACAAAAATCCTGCACATACTACCTTATTAGTATAATTAGAAAACTGAACATTAAATATATCATTTTAGAGCATGTATTTTAAAACAAAAGACATAATAAATTGACCAGCAAGTTAATCATCTTAAGTTAAATTTAAATAAACCAGGATTGATAGCTCAGGAAAAATATATCTAACAGAGGTCTTTACTGCAAGAAAAATTAATAATAAACCAACAGAAATTGCATGAATTGTATCTCTAAGTTAAAAGTTTTTCCAACTGTCCCAAATATGCCTATAGCTTTAACATTTAGAAGTAATGTTTCTTACTTAGTTGTCAATATCTCATGAGTAGATTAGGTTCGTATGATATTTAGGAAAAGATATTATTTGGAAAAGAGGTTGAATTTAGTTCTTTTCCAAAGCTCTTTTAACTCAGCTCTTTGAGTTGGTTTTTATCTACAGATTCTAGTCTTTGATAACTGTGTTTTTTACTTTTCTTCTTATTTTAGCTCTCAAAATCCAGAGTCTGTTGATGATGACACTCAAGTTTCACTTACATCAATTTGACCAGAAGATGTTTTTCTCTTAGTTGTTTATTAGTTAACGTTGATCTAACCCCTCTCAAAGCTGGTTCTGTTGTACTTATGTTCTGTAGTCAGTGAAGATGTTCTTGTTACCAACAGATCTCTCCCAGCAGTAAGTTAAGAGTTCAGTAAGTACTGGAGGTTTCTGAATAACATTTAAAAGATTGACTAAACCATCGCATAAGTATCAGAATTAAGATACTAATCAAAAATGTAACTGCAAATTAATCCAATTATACAATTCATTTAAGTAGTTTTTTATTGTAGTCTTAAATTTTTTCACGAAATTTATCTATTGATATAGATTTCAAGGTCTTTGGTTGAAAATAGAAATTTCAAATTACATGCAGTTATGAAAAATATCTCTCTAGCGTTGACAATAGAAAAATATATCCCTAATAAATAGACAACTAAAATTACTATTTTAAAACATCAACTTATTCTGTGTTATATTTTGTTTTATTCAAGGGGCACCCACTTACCCCTCACCCTAACAACCTTCCCACTTACTCTTCACCCTAATAACCTTCCCACTTATCCCTCACCCCAACAACATTCCCACTTACCCCTCACCCTAACAACCTTCCCACTTATCCCTCACCCCAAAAACCTTCCCACTTACCCCTCACCCTAACAACCTTCCCACTTATCCCTCACCCCAAAAACCTTCCCACTTACCCCTCACCCTAACAACCTTCCCACTTACCCCTTACACTAACAATCTTCCCACTTACCCCTCACCCTAACAACCTTCCCACTTACCCCTTACACTAACAATCTTCCCACTTACCCCTCACCCTAACAACCTTCCCACTTACCCCTTACACTAACAATCTTCCCACTTACCCCTCACACTAACAACCTTCCCACTTATCCCTCACCCCAACAACATTCCCACTTACCCCTCACCCTAACAACCTTCCCACTTACCCCTCACCCCAATAACCTTCCCACTTACCCCTCACACTAACAACCTTCCCACTTATCCCTCACCCCAACAACATTCCCACTTACCCCTCACACTAACAACCTTCCCACTTATCCCTCACCCCAACAACTTTCCCACTTACCCCTCACCCTAACAACCTTCCCACTTACCCCTCACCCCAATAACCTTCCCACTAGCCAATGACACCGGCCAGTTTAACTCTTGTGTGCAAAATAGCATTGAAGCTCAAATATGCAACACTCGAGAAATGGGGCAGTGTTTGATCACACAATCAAAATTATATGCTGTTTTCAGCAACTTTATAAACCTGCCACAATACTTGATGTTCATGTCACTGCTAAGGTTTAGTGGCATGTAGTTGTCTTTAGACCTCACCTGATCGAATCAATACATGATTGAAGAATCAAATTGTGGCAACAGCAATCTTTAGAAATATTTTAATATAGTCGGCATATAGTTGAACTTTGCATAAAGTCATTAATAAATAACAAGTAAAACCAAGGTCCAAAATAGAGCATTTGGTATTCCTGAACTGGCAGCAAAGTTGTCTAAATACACACCACCAAATCACACTTTAAATGTACAATGCAAAATGTAAAATTTTTTCTACATAGTGAGTTCTGGGAAGAATCCAAAGAAAGGAAGCTTCTTTAAAATACATTGTGAGAATGCTTGTTGAATGTTGTCTTGTTGAAAATCTAGATGAATGGTATAAGTCTGTGCTCAACGTTCAATCACAGGACTAGTAAATTGCAATAAATGAAGATAAGTTCGTAACAGTTGAACGATATTTCATGAAACCATAACAATAAAATAGCTATGGAAGGTGGCAGGCTCTATAATTCAACAACTGTCTACAACCTTTTCAAAAATTTTATGTACTAGATACATAATAATACTGGTCTAAAATTAGACACATTTTGTGGCCTTTTTTGGAACCTGTGTTATCAGTGCCGTCATTAAACTCCACTTGAACAACGAGTCAAGAGCATAGGGACAATTATGTTAGGCACTCCCAATATAACAAATAATAGAATATTATCAATACCAGATGCTGAGCGAGTCTTTAAACTCTTGATGTCATCAGATATGAAATGAATATCAACAACATATATGTTTCCTTTTTTAGCGGGATATTTCTTTTAAGATCTATATTAAAATTACTAATTATTAAATGTTTGATGAATGTACTTGAAGTATTCATCAAACTATAAACACAACACAGTTCAACGCTGAACACAACGTGTCAGTACAAACCTTGTTAACATATTTTCTTAACTCAGTGGGTATTAACTTCAGGTCGTTCTCACCATTACGAGCATGCTCCTTCTTTCAGCGATCTAATTCCAC
>JAQJVL010003190.1:0-67264 GCA_035578905.1 Stictocephala bisonia | reverse complement strand
TTAAATCAAAATTTTTCAAACTTTTTATATAATTATTTATAGAAATAAAATCTTAAACTTTTTCGTAACTTACAAGTTTTTAGTAAAATTTAAGGTTATTAAGATATTTGGCTTTAAAAATTTTAAATGGCCGCCATTTTGAAAAATTATGTTGTAAAAAAATGAAATTTAAATAGTACATGCATACTGTAAAGATCAACATTCATACCAATTTTCATGGTTTTATCTTAAATAAACCTTTGAGATATTAAGTTTTTAGTAAAAAACACATACAGACAGACAGCCGGATAATGGAGCGAGATAGAAGATTTGTACATATGAAATTTTTTGTTTGTTTTAACCCATGGAATGACCTCCAGAAGTTTGGCTGTTTACTTACGGGACACCCTGTATACCCACCCCGAAAAAAATTTCTCACCCTTCTAAAGGAATTATAAATGTTAAAAATGACGATAAAAAATGTTTCCTATACTCTGTACTTGCCCATTTTTAACCTGACCAAAATAGACGAGTAAGTTATTTCAAAAAACGTGAAAATAAATTAAACATGTCTGTTATTAGCTATCCTGTCAAAATTACCGATTTAGATAAATTTGAAAAATTAAATCCTTCCATATCACTCAATGTCTTTGGTTTTGAAAACGATGAAATTTACCCACTAAGAATAACAAAAAGAAAAATTTAGAGTCCACCATGTAAACTTGTTACTATTGATCACTGACACGACTACACACTACTGTTTGATCACTCACATGTCCCGACTGCTATCTCACTTGACTAAAAACAAACAAACTTCATACTACTGTGATTACTGCCTACACAGATTTCGGACTAAAGACTCACTTACTAACCACTTACCTTTATGCTCACCACACGGTGCACAAAAGACCAGACTTCCTACTGATGACGAAAAATACATGTACTTTAAAAACTATACTCTAACACACAAAGTCCCCTTCACCATATAAAGTGACTTTGAGTCCTTTGTCATACCTATCCCTACTACAATTAACGACCCATCTACGTCACACATGACCAACACCGCCCATCACGTCCCCTCTAGTTTTTGCTATGTAATTATTGATAGTGATGGCAAACCAGTAAAACAACCTAAAGTCTATAGCAGCCCCGACGTTGTAGATACTTTTCTAAATTGTTTGATTGCAGAGTCTGAGGAACTCTTACCTAGTGTTAAAAAGTATATCCCCATTAAAATGTCTCCACAAGACAAAATTGTTTTCCAAAATGCTACCACCTGTCACCTTTGTCAAAAACCTTTAGACGGAGACAAAGTAGCTAACCATAATCACCTAACGGGCGAGTTCTTGGGACCCGCCCACAGTTCATGTAACCTAAATTATAAAGTTCCCGATCATATTCCAGTCTTTTTCTATAACCTCAGAGGTTATGACTGCCACCACTTGATCCAAGGGTTAGGTAAATTCAAAAAAGAAAAACTGTCATGTATCGCTACTACTAGCGAACGGTACATTTCAGTCACCCTTGAATCTTTACGATTTTTGGATTCTTTACAGTTCCTTAACGCCTGTTTGGACACACTCGTGTCCAACTTAGTTACTGACGGGGCATCAAAATTCAAAATTTTAGGGCAGTGTATGACCAACACAGACTTACTACTACGAAAAGGTGTCTTTCCCTATACTTATATGACCAATCAATCTAAATTTAACGATACTGAACTTCCTCCCAAGGAGGCGTTCTACAATGACCTGACCCAAACACCAATTTCAGACGACGACTACACACATGCCCAAACTGTATGGGCTACTTTTGACATGACTACTATGAAACAATATTACGACCTATACTTACTGACAGACGTACTATTACTGGCAGACGTATTTGAAAACTTTAGAACTACTAGTATGACTTACTATGGTATTGACCCGTGTAACGTCTACTCTGCCCCCGGGCTGGCATGGAATTCCATGTTAAAAATGACAGTCATACGTCTTGAATTACTTACTGACATAGACCAACACCTCTTTGTCGAGTCTGGGATCCAGGGTGGTGTCTCCATGATACCTACCCGGTACGCCCAGGCCAACAACCCTTACCTTCCTGACTTTGACAACAAAAACCGACTAATTACTTACTTTATCTCGATTGTAAAAAGTAATCGGGACATGTACCCGACGACTCTGACATAGGTTACATTTTAGAAGTTGACTTACACTACCCAGACCATTTACACAGCCTACATTGAGACTTTCCACTGGCCCCAGAAAGAAAAGTAGTTACATACGACATGCTTTCACCTTACTGTAAGGACTTACTAGACGAACTTAACTATAAACCCCCAAAGACTGAAAAATTACTAACTACTCTATATGACAAAACCAAGTACGTTTTACACTACAGGACTCTAAAACTTTACTTACAATTGGGACTGGTACTAACCAAAGTCCGCAGAGCTCTAAGCTTTAAACAGTCTGCCTGGTTAGCCCCATTTATTGATTTTAATACGGAAAATAGAAAATGTGCCAAAAATAACTCCGAAAAAGACTTTTTTAAGCTAATGAATAATGCGAGATATGGAAAGAGTTTGGAAAATGTTAGGTCTCGTATTGATTTTAAACTTGTAAATAATGAAAAACAACTAGTAAATTGGACCGCAAGTCCTAGACTTAAGACTTTCTTTGCTTACATTAAAGATATTGCGGGGCTAGCTTTGAAAAAACAAACAATTTTCCTAAACAGACCCATCTATGTTGGATTTACAGTATTGAAAATTTCAAAATTAATAATGTACAACTTCCACTACAACTGGACAATTACAAAACACGGGAAAAATGTTAAGCTTTTTATGACTGACACAGACTCACTATTCTACAATGTATATACTCCCGACGTTTACGCAGACATGAAAAATAAATTACACATTTTTGATACGTCCGACTATCCACCTAGCCACCCATGCTACAGTGTAGAAAACAAAAAAGTGTTAGGAAAATTTAAAGAAGAGTTAAACTCAAATCCGGCTAGGGAAATAATTGGCTTGAGAGCGAAATGCTACTCCGTTCTAAATTCAGATCTAGAGGAAAAGAAGGTGGCTAAAGGCGTCCCCCAAGTAGCGATAAAAAAAAACTAAAACATGATATGTATAAAGACTGTCTTTTAAATCATTCGTTAAAAACAACATCCGCTTTAAACATTCGCAGTGACAAACATAACATATACACACAACACATTTCAAAATTATCACTTTCACCCTTTGACGATAAAAGATACATCTTGGAAAACGGCATAGATACACTAGCATACGGACACCATTTAATTAGTAAAAAACGAACTTTAGAACACGACCATGATTACCCAACTAAAAAACCTAAACTAAAATAAAATAAAAACTCACCTTATAAAATTAAAACCATGATGTATATAAAAAGCATAATAATACCAATACACACAACTAATAAATCAATATAAAAACAATCTCTAAAACTTTGACTAAGTTCATCAAAACATTCCTCAATCTCTATCCTCTCCATGATTGACTGACTGCCACTCCCTTACCTCCTTCCTTTCCCACATCCTGTTCTTATCACTTGCACTAATGGCGCCAATCGGTTATTCCACTACATCGGTACTTTGTTAAACTTTTCTAAAATATTTACCACAGTATCATATTGAAAATGTAATATTGGACAGTTTTTTGTATATATGAATATTTGTACATATCTTATCTGTTTGGTTAGATTTTACTTTGTGTACATTTAAAAATGTAAAAAACCCAGGTCCTTTAGCAGTTTCAATGTACGTATATACAAAGTCTACAAGTACCACACTGTTACAGGATGTGGCTCGCCAAACGCTTGTGTCACAAAGGTGAAATATCAGCTTGCTTCTTATTGTTAATAATATAAAGATTATATACTTCCAACTACTAAAAAAAGCGATGGAATGAGATTGTAACCCATGGTTACTAACATGTCCGTAGAAACCCAATTTACGACATTGGATGGGCTCAACCCAATCGTAGTGCAATGTAAAAACCTCATACTGAACGAACCTTCTTCTTGATTACGGTAACTCCTACGCCAGGTAAGTAATGTTAAGTTAGTTTTGAGTAAACTCTTTTACCGTCAACCTTTAAAAAACAATCGGTAAAGTAAATTCTGTTATAATATGGACACTTTTGTGAGTTTACATAACTACAATTTATTAACGGCTATCTCCAGCTCTGTGTGAATTTCTATAGAATACCGTAACGTCGTGGTGAGGGCGGCCCAAATTCAATAAAAAAGCCCGACTGTTCTCTAAGGCAGCCGTAAAACGCATAAATCCTGAGGTGGTCCTGCAACTTGGGGCTGAGCTAAACTCCGTAAGACCTTGAGTCACAGTCCGGGCCCTCGTAAGGTACGTGTATGATTGAATGTTACACTCTATGGCTGGACAGTATCCGTAGGTCCCGTGTGCGAGGGAGAGTGGCTTACAAAAAAGAAAAAAACACAAACCTACTGTAAAAAAAAAAACAGAATCAAAAAATAATAAAAACAAATGTATATATAAAAACCCCTTTGTAAGTCTGCACGTCACATTGAAAGGCTTCTCTAAGTATAGTGATGGGAATTGGGCAAATATTGATTTTTAAGTTTTGCCTTCAGCTTACTTGAGGGTAGTGAGGAATTAAATACTCAACGTAAAAAAAAACTAGTTAAATCAAAAACATTAATAAAATCTGCGAGAAAGATCATGGTATAGTACAGAATCACGAAGTGATCTTAGTAAGATATGGTAAAACTTTCTATAAAAAAACGTAAATTCCATCCAAAAGTAAGAAAAAAATCAAAGATACATACAAATTTCAGAAAAAGTCATTTTACATAAAAATGTAATTGTTGAGAAATTTCTCAAATCAAGGAAGAACTATTAACATAGTACTCTCCAAACCCCTTAAAGTTGAGTTAAAATGTCCATAAATAGGGTTATTTGTGTACAAAATATGTTATAATTCCCTAAATGTATTAAAATTCAGTGTCATAGCAATGATATTTGTCCTAAACATTTAAAAAATCCTTTAAAATACTCTTATAGAACCTTTATAAACTTAGTTTGAGCTCCAAACAACGTACGAAACTGATGTATCACTTGTAAATCAATTGTTTAACCTACATAGCTATTTAGTTGACTCCAAACATTTGACAATGTGTAAGTAGCCAATAGGAACAAATTCTCTATAATGTTTACATTTTAAGTCTGGTTTTAACAAAACTTGGTACTAATGATTCTTTACGTATTAAACAAATAAACGAATAGTTAGTTGAAATGTGTCTATTGTAGAAACTTTGACATTAACAGTAAGAAAGTATGGTTCCTTTTGACTGTAAAATACTCAATCAGAAAATGTATATACACCACTCCCAGAGACCCAACCACAACACCATACAATCATGACTTAACAGTCCACCAACCTACCAAACACACATATCTCTTGATGGACCATATGCCTACACATTACTCTTAATAGATCATCCACCTAACCATTACATAAAACCTTAGATTGACACCCAACATTCATGGATGACCTACCTACCAAACATACGACTTGATGCACCACCCACCTACCTACTCAACACTGCACTCTTGAAAGATCACCTTTCTATTCATCACATAAGGCTTTTGATTGTCCATCTACCTATCCATAACCACATGTACAAACTACCTACCAAACACTAATACCCTTCCTATCCAGTAGTAAGACTCTCCTACCCACCTACGCAACATAAACACCTCTGATACACCATCCACTTGAACATTACATAATACCTGTGATATTCCACCCAATCACCAAACACACATAACTCTTAATAGACCAATCCACTTACCTCTGCACACACGATTCCTTAGGACACACTCTACACCCACCATAAAAACACTATTGCTTCATATAATCATGTTTTAAAATAACATTATTACACTGTAAGATAGGTTTAATATAGCTAAAGACCTAAAATGATTCCTAAGATTCTGTTTTCTCTAGAAATATGAGAGCCGTTGGTGGAAAACATCCAAACTAAACATAGAAAATAAGAATCAGCTAGTAGTTTAATAGAAATTCTGCTATACAAGTAAAAAAAATACGAGAAAAAGTTAGGTTTAAAAACATTGAACACAGAAAAATTTAGGTTAAAAAAATGAACACAGAAAAAGTTAGGTTTAAAAAAATGAACACAGAAAAAGTTAGGTTTAAAAAAAATGAACACAGAAAAAATTAGGTTAGCAAACATCAGAAAAGTTCAGTTAAAATTACCAAACTCAACAAAATGTGACATTTTGTTGAATTTTGTTAATTTTAAAACTTTTCGGAAAAGTAAGGATAGCAAACAACCTTTCGGTTGTTCAAATTCAAATTCTAAATTCAAACAATTTAGAAAAGTATCTACAACGTCGGGGCCGCTATAGACTTTAGGTTGTTTTACTGGTTTGCCATCACTATCGATAATTACATAGCAAAAAGCAGAGGGGACATGATGGGCAGTGTTGGTCATGTGTGACGTAGATGGGTCGTTAATTGTAGTAGGGATAGGTACGACAAAGGACTCAAAGTCACTTTATATGGTGAAGGGGACTTTGTGTGTTAGAGTATAGATTTTAAAGTACATGTATTTTTCGTCATCAGTAGGAAGTCTGGTCTTTTGTGCACCGTGTGGTGAGCATAAAGGTAAGTGGTTAGTAAGTGAGTCTTTAGTCCGAAATCTGTGTAGGCAGTAGTCACAGTAGTATGAAGTTTGTTTGTGTTTAGTCAAGTGAGAAAGCAGTCGGGACATGTGAGTGATCAAACAGTAGTGTGTAGTCAATAGTGTCAATAGTAACAAGTTTACATGGTGGACTCTAAATTTTTCTTTTGTTATTCTTAGTGGGTAAATTTCATCAATTTCGAAACCAAAGACATTGAGTGATATGGAAGGATTTAATTTTTCAAATTTATCTAAATCGGTAATTTTGACAGAATAGCTAATCCCAGACATGTTTAATTTATTTTCACGTTTTTTGAAATAACTTACTCGTCTATTTTGGTCAGGGTAAAAATGGGCAAGTACAGAGTATAGGAAACATTTTTGATCGTCATTTTTAACATTTATAATTTCTTTAGAAGGGTGAGAATTTTTTTTCGGGGTGGGTATATAAGAAGAGGCGTACAAAGGTTGAAATTTAACAATGAACAAATCGAGACGTAAAACATTTTCAAGTACCCACCTAATACCCTGACTAACCCACTTAGCCACGCTTTCTACAATTTTGTCTGTAGCCTCAGAATATTGTACATCTAGAGAATCGAAAGGCAGCAAAGGACGGGTTTTATGGTGAAAGAAAGGTGAAGTGGAAATTTCCTCGTTGTTAACAATTTTTGTGAATTTAATTTGAACAGAAATACACCATTTGACTCCCCTGAGCCTGTTTAAGTGGTTATTTATTTCGGAAATAATTTTATTTTTATGTTCAGTAAGAACGGTAAGGAGGTCAGTTTCTGTGGTGTCGAACCGACGGGAAATGGTCACAAGATTGCGGTTTATGGCGTAGGATTCCATCTTTGGTTATATTGAAACAAAATTAAATGGTATTAATAGTAATTCAAATCGAATTAAAAGCTCAAAAAGCAAGGGTATTCAAACTTTAGTCAATCAAACGTAAGGACTAATTATACTGTATACGGGACTTACTCTCGGTATATCACTTTCGAAATACCGTACAGAGAACGGTGTCCAAAATAAAAAAGAGTTAAAATATTTATGATGAGAATAATTACTGATATCGAGGAGCAAAGTGAGGACACGTCTGATCAGTATGAGCGCAAGAACAGAAGTGAGAAAGATTGATTGTGTTGGTTGGTTAAGTAGGGGAGGCAACCAATCAGAGCGAAGCATATGGGTGCGCATGCGCGCCAGACCAGTAGCCGACGGGTGAAGAGCGTACGAAGGTAGCTGACAGTCGCCGGAAGTACACGAAAGCATTTTATATAGTATAACATGGGAAAGGCCGTCATGTTTGGAAAAGTGCATTTTATATAGTATAACGAGGGAAAGGTTAGGTTAGGAGTGTATTTTATATAGTATAACGAGGGAACTTGAGGGAAATTTTGGAAGGGAAATTACCACCAGGGACATCCCTTCCGAAGGCGCCATGTTTCCGAAAGGATGCGCTTAGTTTTGCCACCAGGTGCGCTGTGACATTTGTTATAGTGTATATATGAAATATTGCATTTGTTATAGTGTATATTGTCACAGAGTAACAAGTCCCTGCGCATGCACCACCCGCGCACCGGTGTGGCCGCTAGGTGCGCTGCGATCGATCGGTATTGCTGCTTGGGGCGCTGCGATCGGGTCGAAAGCACGGCATTGCCACCAGGTGCGCTGCGGTCGATCGGCATTGCCGCTAGGTGCGCTGCGATCGCGTCAGCCATAATGCATTTGTTATAGTGTATATATGAAATATTACGTTTGTTATAGTGTATGAAATATTAATTTTGTTATAGTGTATATATGAGTAGAGTAACAACGCGCATGTGTGCCCACCAGCAGACGACGCGTCCGAAGGTAGCCGACGGTAATAATCGAAGTTTAAAAGTGCATTTATTATAGTACATATATAAAAGACCGCCATATTTTTACATTTTATATAGTATAACGGGGAAAAAGTTAGGAGTGTATTTTATATAGTATAACGTGGGAAAGGCCACCATCTTGAAAAAAGTGCATTTTATATAGTATGATGTGGGAATTTGGAGGGAAATGTTGGGAGGGAAAATTCCCACGGGGGGTTGGTACCACTGCGGGCCCGTCACCATACTGGGTCACGTGACCCGAAGATACCCGAAAGTGGCCGCCATCTTGAATCCGAGAGCCGAAGATGCCCGAGAGTGAGCCTGAAAGCCCCCTTTTTATACTACTGTCATTTACTTCCAACTATATATGTAAACATACAGTTTATTTTTACAGATAATCCCAACACTAACAACCGAACATGTGTAAGATGACAGGATCAGGTACTAATACCATTTGTTGTACAAGTGTAAGAAGACAGGATCAGGTAACAATGCCATTTGTTGTACATGTGTAAGAAGACAGACATTAATGTTTTTGATTTAACTAGTTTTTTTTTCACGTTGAGTATTTAATTCCTCACTACCCTCAAGTAAGCTGAAGGCAAAACTTAAAAATCAATATTTGCCCAATTCCCATCACTATACTTAGAGAAGCCTTTCAATGTGACGTGCAGACTTACAAAGGGGTTTTTATATATACATTTGTTTTTATTATTTTTTTGATTGTTTTTTACAGTAGGTTTGTGTTTTTTTCTTTTTTGTAAGCCACTCTCCCTCGCACACGGGACCTACGGATACTGTCCAGCCATAGAGTGTAACATTCAATCATACACGTACCTTACGAGGGCCCGGACTGTGACTCAAGGTCTTACGGAGTTTAGCCCAGCCCCAAGTTGCAGGACCACATCAGGACTTATGCGTTTTACGGCTGCCTTAGAGAACAGTCGGGCTTTTTTTTATTGAATTTGGGCCGCCCTCACCTCGACGTTACGGTATTCTATAGAAATTCACACAGAGCTGGAGATAGCCGTTAATAAATTGTAGTTATGTAAACTCACAAAAGTGTCCATATTATAACAAAATTTACTTTACCGATTATTTTTTAAAGGTTGACGGTAAAAGAGTTTACTCAAAACTAACTTAACATTACTTACCTGGCGTAGGAGTTACCGTAATCAAGAAGAAGGTTCGTTCAGTATGAGGTTTTTACATTGCACTACGATTGGGTTGAGCCCATCCAATGTCGTAAATTGGGTTTCTACGGACATGTTAGTAACCATGGGTTACAATCTCATTCCATCGCTTTTTTTAGTAGTTGGAAGTATATAATCTTTATATTATTAACAATAAGAAGCAAGCTGATATTTCACCTTTGTGACACAAGCGTTTGGCGAGCCACATCCTGTAACAGTGTGGTACTTGTAGACTTTGTATATACGTACATTGAAACTGCTAAAGGACCTGGGTTTTTTACATTTTTAAATGTACACAAAGTAAAATCTAACCAAACAGATAAGATATGTACAAATATTCATATATACAAAAAACTGTCCAATATTACATTTTCAATATGATACTGTGGTAAATATTTTAGAAAAGTTTAACAAAGTACCGATGTAGTGGAATAACCGATTGGCGCCATTAGTGCAAGTGATAAGAACAGGATGTGGGAAAGGAAGGAGGTAAGGGAGTGGCAGTCAGTCAATCATGGAGAGGATAGAGGTTGAGGAATGTTTTGATGAACTTAGTCAAAGTTTTAGAGATTGTTTTTATATTGATGTATTAGTTGTGTGTATTGGTATTATTATGCTTTTTATATACATCATGGTTTTAATTTTATAAGGTGAGTTTTTATTTTATTTTAGTTTAGGTTTTTTAGTTGGGTAATCATGGTCGTGTTCTAAAGCTCGTTTTTTACTAATTAAATGGTGTCCGTATGCTAGTGTATCTATGCCGTTTTCCAAGATGTATCTTTTATCGTCAAAGGGTGAAAGTGATAATTTTGAAATGTGTTGTGTGTATATGTTATGTTTGTCACTGCGAATGTTTAAAGCGGATGTTGTTTTTAACGAATGATTTAAAAGACAGTCTTTATACATATCATGTTTTAGTTTTTTTTTATCGCTACTTGGGGGACGCCTTTAGCCACCTTCTTTTCCTCTAGATCTGAATTTAGAACGGAGTAGCATTTCGCTCTCAAGCCAATTATTTCCCTAGCCGGATTTGAGTTTAACTCTTCTTTAAATTTTCCTAACACTTTTTTGTTTTCTACACTGTAGCATGGGTGGCTAGGTGGATAGTCGGACGTATCAAAAATGTGTAATTTATTTTTCATGTCTGCGTAAACGTCGGGAGTATATACATTGTAGAATAGTGAGTCTGTGTCAGTCATACAAAGCTTAACATTTTTCCCGTGTTTTGTAATTGTCCAGTTGTAGTGGAAGTTGTACATTATTAATTTTGAAATTTTCAATACTGTAAATCCAACATAGATGGGTCTGTTTAGGAAAATTGTTTGTTTTTTCAAAGCTAGCCCCGCGATATCTTTATTGTAAGCAAATAAAGTCTTAAGTCTAGGACTTGCGGTCCACTTTAATAGTTGTTTTTTATTATTTACAAGTTGAAAATCAATATGAGACCTAACATTTTCCAAACTCTTTCCATATGTCGCATTATTCATTAGTTTAAAAAAGTCTTCTTCGAAGTTATTTTTGGCACATTTTCTATTTTCCGTATTAAAATCAATAAATGGGGCTAACCAGGCAGACTGTTTAAAGCTTAGAGCTCTGCGGACTTTGGTTAGTACCAGTCCCAATTGTAAGTAAAGTTTTAGAGTCCTGTAGTGTAAAACGTACTTGGTTTTGTCATATAGAGTAGTTAGTAATTTTTCAGTCTTTGGGGGTTTATAGTTAAGTTCGTCTAGTAAGTCCTTACAGTAAGGTGAAAGCATGTCGTATGTAACTACTTTTCTTTCTGGGGCCAGTGGAAAGTCTCAATGTAGGCTGTGTAAATGGTCTGGGTAGTGTAAGTCAACTTCTAAAATGTAACCTATGTCAGAGTCGTCGGGTACATGTCCCGATTACTTTTTACAATCGAGATAAAGTAAGTAATTAGTCGGTTTTTGTTGTCAAAGTCAGGAAGGTAAGGGTTGTTGGCCTGGGCGTACCGGGTAGGTATCATGGAGACACCACCCTGGATCCCAGACTCGACAAAGAGGTGTTGGTCTATGTCAGTAAGTAATTCAAGACGTATGACTGTCATTTTTAACATGGAATTCCATGCCAGCCCGGGGGCAGAGTAGACGTTACACGGGTCAATACCATAGTAAGTCATACTAGTAGTTCTAAAGTTTTCAAATACGTCTGCCAGTAATAGTACGTCTGTCAGTAAGTATAGGTCGTAATATTGTTTCATAGTAGTCATGTCAAAAGTAGCCCATACAGTTTGGGCATGTGTGTAGTCGTCGTCTGAAATTGGTGTTTGGGTCAGGTCATTGTAGAACGCCTCCTTGGGAGGAAGTTCAGTATCGTTAAATTTAGATTGATTGGTCATATAAGTATAGGGAAAGACACCTTTTCGTAGTAGTAAGTCTGTGTTAGTCATACACTGCCCTAAAATTTTGAATTTTGATGCCCCGTCAGTAACTAAGTTGGACACGAGTGTGTCCAAACAGGCGTTAAGGAACTGTAAAGAATCCAAAAATCGTAAAGATTCAAGGGTGACTGAAATGTACCGTTCGCTAGTAGTAGCGATACATGACAGTTTTTCTTTTTTGAATTTACCTAACCTTTGGATCAAGTGGTGGCAGTCATAACCTCTGAGGTTATAGAAAAAGACTGGTATATGATTGGGAACTTTATAATTTAGGTTACATGAATTGTGGGCGGATCCCAAGAACTCGCCCGTTAGGTGATTATGGTTAGCTACTTTGTCTCCGTCTAAAGGTTTTTGACAAAGGTGACAGGTGGTAGCATTTTGGAAAACAATTTTGTCTTGTGGAGACATTTTAATGGGGATATACTTTTTAACACTAGGTAAGAGTTCCTCAGACTCTGCAATCAAACAATTTAGAAAAGTATCTACAACGTCGGGGCCGCTATAGACTTTAGGTTGTTTTACTGGTTTGCCATCACTATCAATAATTACATAGCAAAAACTAGAGGGGACGTGATGGGCGGTGTTGGTCATGTGTGACGTAGATGGGTCGTTAATTGTAGTAGGGATAGGTATGACAAAGGACTCAAAGTCACTTTATATGGTGAAGGGGACTTTGTGTGTTAGAGTATAGTTTTTAAAGTACATGTATTTTTCGTCATCAGTAGGAAGTCTGGTCTTTTGTGCACCGTGTGGTGAGCATAAAGGTAAGTGGTTAGTAAGTGAGTCTTTAGTCCGAAATCTGTGTAGGCAGTAATCACAGTAGTATGAAGTTTGTTTGTTTTTAGTCAAGTGAGATAGCAGTCGGGACATGTGAGTGATCAAACAGTAGTGTGTAGTCGTGTCAGTGCTCAATAGTAACAAGTTTACATGGTGGACTCTAAATTTTTCTTTTGTTATTCTTAGTGGGTAAATTTCATCGTTTTCAAAACCAAAGACATTGACTGATATGGAAGGATTTAATTTTTCAAATTTATCTAAATCGGTAATTTTGACAGGATAGCTAATAACAGACATGTTTAATTTATTTTCACGTTTTTTGAAATAACTTACTCGTCTATTTTGGTCAGGGTAAAAATGGGCAAGTACAGAGTATAGGAAACATTTTTTATCGTCATTTTTAACATTTATAATTCCTTTAGAAGGGTGAGAAATTTTTTTCGGGGTGGGTATACAGGGTGTCCCGTAAGTAAACAGCCAAACTTCTGGAGGTCATTCCATGGGTTAAAACAAACAAAAAATTTCATATGTACAAATCTTCTATCTCGCTCCATTATCCGGCTATCTGTCTGTATGTGTTTTTTACTAAAAACTTAATATCTCAAAGGTTTATTTAAGATAAAACCATGAAAATTGGTATGAATGTTGATCTTTACAGTATGCATGTACTATTTAAATTTCATTTTTTTACAACATAATTTTTCAAAATGGCGGCCATTTAAAATTTTTAAAGCCAAATATCTTAATAACCTTAAATTTTACTAAAAACTTGTAAGTTACGAAAAAGTTTAAGATTTTATTTCTATAAATAATTATATAAAAAGTTTTAAGATTAAGATTTAAGATTTAAGATATGAACAACTATTAACTGAGAAATTACAATTTTATCAAATAAAAATATGCTTGATATTAATAAAATTGAAAACTTTAGTGTTCAAATTCGATAAAAATTGTAATTTCTCAGTTAATAGTTGTTCAATCTTAAAACTTTTTATATAATTATTTATAGAAATAAATTCTTAAACCTTTTTGTAACTTACAAGTTTTTAGTAAAATTTAAGGTTATTAAGATATTTGGCTTTAAAAATTTAAAATGGCCGCCATTTTGAAAAATATTGTTGTAAAAAAATGAAATTTAAACAGTACATGCATACTGTAAAGATCAACATTCATACCAATTTTCATGGTTTTATCTTAAATAACCTTTGAGATATTAAGTTTTTAGTAAAAAACACATACAGACAGATAGCCGGATAATGGAGCGAGATAGACGATTTGTACACATGAAATTTTTTGTTTGTTTTAACCCAAGGAATGACCTCCAGAAGTTTGGCTGGTTACTTACGGGACACCCTGTATAAGAAGAGGCGTACAAAGGTTGAAATTTAACAATGAACAAATCGAGATGTAAAACATTCTCAAGTACCTACCCACTACCCTGACTAACCCACTTAGCCACGCTTTCTAAAATTTTGTCTGTAGCCTCAGAATATTGTACATCTAGAGAATCGGAAGCCAGCAAAGGACGGGTTTTACCGTGAAAGAAAGGTGAAGTGGAAATTTCCTCGTTGTTAACAATTTTTGTGAATTTAATTTGAACAGAAATACACCATTTGACTCCCCTGAGCCTGTTTAGGTGGTTATTTATTTCGGAAATAATTTTATTTTTATGTTCAGTAAGAACGGTAAGGAGGTCAGTTTCTGTGGTGTCGAACCGACGGGAAATGGTCACAAGATTGCGGTTTATGGCGTAGGATTCCATATTTGGTTATATTGAAACAAAATTAAATGGTATTAATAGTAATTCAAATCGAATTAAAAGCTCAAAAAGCAAGGGTATTCAAACTTTAGTCAATCAAACGTAAGGACTAATTATACTGTATACGGGACTTACTCTCGGTATATCACTTTCGAAATACCGTACAGAGAACGGTGTCCAAAATAAAAAAGAGTTAAAATATTTATGATGAGAATAATTACTGATATCGAGGAGCAAAGTGAGGACACGTCTGATCAGTATGAGCGCAAGAACAGAAGTGAGAAAGATTCATTGTGTTGGTCGGTTAAGTAGGGGAGACAACCAATCAGAGCGAAGCATATGGGTGCGCATGCGCGCCAGACCAGTAGCCGACGGGTGAAGAGCGTACGAAGGTAGCTGACAGTCGCCGGAAGTACACGAAAGCATTTTATATAGTATAACATGGGAAAGGCCGTCATGTTGGGAAAAGTGCATTTTATATAGTATAACGAGGGAAAGGTTAGGTTAGGAGTGTATTTTATATAGTATAACGAGGGAATTTGAGGGAAATTTGGAAAGGGAAATTACCACCAGGGACATCCCTTCCGAAGGCGCCATGTTTCCGAAAGGATGCGCTTAGTTTTGCCACCAGGTGCGCTATGACATTTGTTATAGTGTATATATGAAATATTGCATTTGTTATAGTGTATATTGTCACAGAGTAACAAGTCCCTGCGCATGCACCACCCGCGCACCGGTGTGGTCGCTAGGTGCGCTGCGATCGATCGGTATTGCTGCTTGGGGCGCTGCGATCGGGTCGAAAGCACGGCATTGCCACCAGGTGCGCTGCGGTCGATCGGCATTGCCGCTAGGTGCGCTGCGATCGCGTCAGCCATAATGCATCTGTTATAGTGTATATATGAAATATTACGTTTGTTATAGTGTATGAAATATTAATTTTGTTATAGTGTATATATGAGTAGAGTAACAACGCGCATGCGCGCCCGACCAGCAGACGACGCGTCCGAAGGTAGCCGACGGTAATAATCGAAGTTTAAAAGTGCATTTATTATAGTACATATATAAAAGACCGCCATATTTTTACATTTTATATAGTATAACGCGGAAAAAGTTAGGAGTGTATTTTATATAGTATAACGTGGGAAAGGCCACCATCTTGAAAAAAGTGCATTTTATATAGTATGATGTGGGAATTTGGAGGGAAATGTTGGGAGGGAAAATTCCCACGGGGGGTTGGTACCACTGCGGGCCGGTCGCCATACTGGGTCACGTGACCCGAAGATACCCGAAAGTGGCCGCCATCTTGAATCCGAGAGCCGAAGATGCCCGAGAGTGAGCCTGAAAGCCCCCTTTTTATACTACTGTCATTTAGTTCCAACTATATATGTAAACATACAGTTTATTTTTACAGATAATCCCAACACTAACAACCGAACATGTGTAAGATGACAGGATCAGGTACTAATACCATTTGTTGTACAAGTGTAAGAAGACAGGATCAGGTAATAATACCATTTGTTGTACATGTGTAAGAAGACAGAATCAGATAATAATACCATTTGTTGTACAAGTGTAAGAAGACAGGATCAGGTAATAATAATATTTGTTGTACAAGTGTAAGAAGACAGGATCAGGTAATAATACTATTTGTTGTACAAGTGTAAGAAGACAGGATCAGGTAATAATACTATTTGTTGTACATGTGTAAGAAGACAGGATCAGGTAATAATACCATTTGTTGTACAAGTGTAAGAAAACAGGATCAGGTAATAATACCAGTTGTTGTACAAGTGTAAGAAGACCGGATCAGGTAATAATACTATTTGTTGTACATGTGTAAGAAGACAGGATCAGGTAATAATACCATTTGTTGTACAAGTGTAAGAAGACAGAATCAGGTAATAATACCATTTGTTGTACAAGTGTAAGAAGACAGGATCAGGTAATAATACTATTTGTTGTACATGTGTAAGAAGACAGGATCAGGTAATAATACTATTTGTTGTACATGTATAAGAAGACAGGATCAGGTAATAATACCATTTGTTGTACAAGTGTAAGAAGACAGGATCAGGTAATAATACCAGTTGTTGTACAAGTGTAAGAAGACCGGATCAGGTAGTAATACTATTTGTTGTACATGTGTAAGAAGACAGGATCAGGTAATAATACCATTTGTTGTACAAGTGTAAGAAGACAGGATCAGGTAATAATACTATTTGTTGTACATGTGTAAGAAGACAGGATCAGGTAATAATACCATTTGTTGTACAAGTGTAAGAAGACAGGATCAGGTAATAATACTATTTGTTGTACATGTGGAAGAAGACAGGTTCAGGTAATAATACCATTTGATGTACAAGTGTAAGAAGACAGGATCAGGTAATAATACTATTTGTTGTACAAGTGTAAGAAGACAGGATCAGGTAATAATACCATTTGTTGTACAAGTGTAAGAAGACAGGATCAGGTAATAATACTATTTGTTGTACATGTGTAAGAAGACAGGATCAGGTAATAATACTATTTGTTGTACATGTGTAAGAAGACAGGATCAGGTAATAATACCATTTGTTGTACAAGTGTAAGAATACATGATCAGGTAATAATACTATTTGTGTTACAAGTGTAAGAAGACAGGATCAGGTAATAATACCATTTGTTGTACATGTGTGAGAAGACTGGATCAGGTAATACCATTTGTTGTACATGAGTTAAGAAAGTCTTCTTAGATTAGGTAATACCATTTGTTTTGTCGAGTTTCTGTTTGAGGGAGATGTCAAGATACACAGAGATAGTTATTTGTACTTTACTTTAAGGGATATAGAGAAATGAACAGCGGTTCAATTTGAAGGAGATTCTACCTTTTTAATTTATTTGTAACCAGTGGTGTCGTGGCTAATTTCCAGTGTGGGAACCCTATACAGTGCATATATTTGACAAATTATAAGGAAAGACGTATTTATATGATATCTTAAAATGCCTAGAATAGCTAAGAGTTTAAAAGTGAATGTACCTGAGCTCACGGAATGACACAGCCTTCAGGAATATTTGTTATTATGAAAAATGATAGGTAAAATAAAATAAATAGTAACATTGTTTTAATAAATTTAATTTATTATTTTACTATCCAATATAAAAATGGATTAAGAATTATTACAAAGTTTTACTATAATAATCTCATTATTTACATTTTATTCTAAAAATCACAAAGGAAGAAGAAAAAAATCTACTTTTTATAAGCGGCTAATCGGCAAATGCGTCCTCTTCTACTTCTTCTTTATCAGGTTGATGTTTAGCTCGTAGAGTTCTAGTGTCATCAGCTGAGCGGTGTTATCGTAGCCATGTACTGACGTAGTCCTATGGTTTCCATGTCCGGATATTTGGGCCATTCAACTTTTAGGAAAATTAGCGCTGATACGTGCTTGAAAGTCAGTCTTGTTCTAGTTGGCGATATTGTTATGTTCATTTGACTAAAACCCCGATCACATTCTGACAAACCGCAAGGAACCAGCTTAGAGCAATTGATCAGTTGGTTTAATTCTTTTGGATTGACCATGCTGTCATTACTTGATAGCCATACCAAACACCCGTTACTGTTTTGAATTGGATATCCATCTCGTGCCCAAAAATGACCAACTTTGTTTATGTGCAACTCAAGTTCATTAGCACACTGCTTGTTCTCTGTGGTTTTCAGGTCATTTACTATGAAGAGTGTATAGTAATTAACAACTCCTACATCATTGATATTTTATTTAAGATCAACATCAATCTAGTTCAAAGAAGTTTTATTACTGACATAAATCATTTTATACCAAATGAATACCGACCAAAAAGTTGGTTAATTTTTTACCTGCAGAAAACCAGTGTGGGAACGCCGTTCCCACGTGTTCCCGCTCCACTACACCACTGTTTGTAACATTCTTTAAAGGATATGTCAAGATAAACAGCGTTAAGTTCTTTATAATTTAAGTAAACAATGTTACTAAAATATAATTCTGTTTTAGTAACAATGTCTATAATTGATTAATTGTTTCTTAGTTACCGATCCATGTTACTTGTTTTTTCCTATGTAGGCATATTATAAAAGTTTGAAAATTCTGCATAACAATTGAAAGTATCTATCAATGCAATAATACAATATATTTTGGTAAATCACTTAAGACTATTTTATTTTATTTCTAATATGATATTAGTAGAAATATTGTATTTGGAATTACTCCACACAGCTATACTATGTTGTAGGCATAGACAGCTATAAAATTAGAAAACAGTTTTGTCATTAATGTAAGAAAATATTTACCTTCTACCATAGGTATATTTTGGTAAAGAGAAAGAACACATACAAATAAATATTTTAATAATCAATCCACAATATTTGTTGCACTTAAAAAAGGATGAACAATATAAATGTAAATTGTAAATATTGCTAAAAGCAAATGTAACTTTCTATGCTAATTGCACTAAAAAGTTCCTTAAAAAGGGGGGGGCATGCTATAAAAAAGGTGTTAATTAAATTTATAATATTCCAATGTAAATTAAGTGACCAAATCTAGTTAAAAGCCGTATATAACCTAAAATCAAAGAAAAGATGTAGCATAACGACTATTTTTAAGCTCACTTATTTTACATGTGTCCCATTAGCATGTGTTAAGCCTTCCAAAATAGTAATTGTACATAATTATTTTAACGTTTCACTTTAAACCATGTGGTGGATTAATTAAAATGAAGGCAAATCCTCGTCCTAACGAAGCAAACCTGTTTTACAATGTCCACTGTCTGTCTGTCTATCTGTCTGTCTTGCATTAATTACAAGACGGACTGCAATGCGGAGATTGATGGATAGCCAACTCAAGGACGAAGAGTTCTGGCTTTGTATGCAAATATAGTTCGCATATAAAACACTTTCCCTGGTGAATGACCGGAGGTGGTGTAATTATTGGGCGATGAGTCGGCCGAGCATCACCAGCGAGAAGTGACCGGCCACTCAAGAACAGTGATATCAGAGAGTAAATGAGAGTAAACAGCGACCAGCGAGGAGTGACCGGCCACTCAGAATGGCTATGATAGAATGAAGTGGTCAGCGAGGAGTGATTGGCCACTCAGAGTGGAGATGACAGATTGAAGTGGTCAACGATGAGTGATCGGCCACTCAGAGTGGCTATGACAGAATGAAGTGGTCAGCGAGGAGTGACCACTTCATATACCACTGTACGTGTATGTGTGGGCAGGTGGGTCATTACCACTGTACGTGTATGGGTGGGCGGGTGGGTCAATACCACTGTACGTGTATGTGTGGGCAGGTGGGTCATTACCACTGTACGTGTATGGGTGGGCGGGTGGGTACACTCAGAGTAGCTATGGCAGAATGAAGTGGTCAGCGATTAGTTATCGGCCACTCAGAGTGGAGATGACAGATTGAAGTGGTTAAAGATGAGTGATCGGCCACTCAGAGTGGCTATGACAGAATGAAGTGGTCAACGAGGAGTGACCGGTTACTCAGAGTGGCTATGACAGAATGAAGTGGTCAGCGGTTAGTTATCGGCCACTCAGAGTGGAGTTGACAGATTGAAGTGGTCAGCGATGAGTGATTGGCCACTCAGAGTGGTTATGACAGAATGAAGTGGTCAGCGAGGAGTGACCGGTCACTCAAGAGTGGCTATGACAGAATGATGTGGTCAGCGAGGAGTGGTTGGCCACTCAGAGTAGCTATGACAGAATGATGTGGTCAGCGAGGATTGACCGGTCACTCAAGAGTGGCTATGACAGAATGATGTGGTCAGCGAGGAGTGACCGGTCACTCAAGAGTGGCTATGACAGAATGATGTGGTCAGCGAGGAGTGACCGGTCACTCAAGAGTGGCTATGACAGAATGATGTGGTTAGCGAGGAATGATCGGCCACTCACAGTAGCTATGACAGAATGAAGTGGTCAGCGATGAGTTATCGGCCACTCAGAGTGGAGATGACAGTTAGAGGTGGCTTGCGAGGAGGACCAATTAGCTCTACACACAAATATATTCTATACTCAATGTTAAATTGTGTTCAGGGGTCTAGTAATGGAGTGCTGGTTGTAGCCCTTTGTAAATATAATGCAGTTTAAACCAAGTATGCCTATTACATGAGAAAATTATGAATAAGTAGTATAATTAAGTACAGAACGCGTTCAGCCACAAGCCTTGTCTATGGAAATATAATTTACAAAATTGTAACCTAAATAACATTCATTTTAAGTGTCGGAAACATAAATAATAAAAAGTATGGTTGGCGAAAATCATGGAATACGCACAAATGTTTACAACGTGATGGGTTTTCAAACATTTAACGATCAATCGACGTTCAACTTCCTTGAACCTTACAATGAAGCGCATCATAACACCATTGAACGAAATTGGTTGTAAGTGCGTTCAACATCAAGGAACCCATCTTCCCGGACTTATAGTGGAATCGCTTTTCAAACGTAATAATAGTGAGCAAAACCCTAGATTGCATTATCTAGAGTCTAGACCAATATACGAACTATCAAAAACCCACTATTAAAAACCCACCATCATATACCTTTGTACCAAAGATAATTCAGCTGATTCCACTATATACAGCGCACGGTTTATTGTCAAAAAGTAACAAGATCCACGAGTCTCGTCATTATTTAATATAAATACTAAGGTGATCGGTCACAATCTATCAAGACATTTAACTTCCTCATTGATTCTGTTTATGTCAGCTAATCCCACTGTAAAAAAGCTTAGGGGGCACTCTGTAACTTTGTGATTCATTTTTTGGATAGATTTCCTGCAATCACATGACTCACCTAGTGTCAATTCATTTATACTTGGGTCTGACTAAGCTACTGTAGTTCGGAAACGATTTAACAGTGTCCATTCCCTACAGGGAGGTTCATCCCACCTACAGGTATTGACGGATGGATAATAAGGAACTTATTTCGTCCATCAAAACTCTCCCTCGCTATTGCCCAGCTAGTTTTGGGCGATAAATGTGATCTGTTCAATTGGAAAGCATGAGTAGAGGTGGATTCCAGTACAGAAATCATATATTAAGACAATTTTACATTTCCGACATTTGGAAATGCATGTACGATGCTGACTTATAGTTAAGCTGTTGCACATCACAGTTAAAGAATACTCGTAGCTGGATACGCTCTACTACTCAATTAACATGTAGACGTTCATCCACTTCTCAATCTATGGATTGGCAATGTACTATCAGTGTAACAACACCAATCATTTATGTGATTTAATGGTGTATCATTTAATTAAATAGCCAGATGCAGACTGTGAAGGATCCCCGTCCGCGTAGGTTCACGAGGCAGTGCGACGGCACGCAGACCTGCTGCCTAGTGAACCAAGCATCGGAGACTTAGGGAAATGACAGTTGGAGACACATGAATGCACGAACCAACAAAAACCTTCAGTCTGACTAGCAATATCATGGTACCATCAGTCATGGCCGGTGACACTTGGCTGGGTGCACCTACTCAAGAACAACATCAAGGGTTTGTCTGGTGCACAAAGTATACAAACTGGTGTTTGTCCTGAGGCTGTATGCACCCACTCAAGGACAACATCAAGGGTTTGTCTGTTGCAAAAAGTATACAAACTGGTGTTTGTCCTGAGGCTGTATACACCCACTCAAGAACAACATCAAGGGTTTGTCTGTTGCACAAAATATACAAGCTGGTTATTGTCCTGTGGCCGTATGCACCCACTCAAGGACAACATCAAGGGTTTGTCTGTTGCACAAAGTATGCAAGCTGGTGTTTATCTTGAGGCTGTATGCACCCACTCAAGGACAACATCAAGGGTTTGTCGGTTGCATAAAGTATGCAAGCTGGTGTTTATATTGAGGCTGTATGCACCCTCACTCAAGGACGACATCGAGGTTTTGTCTGGTGCATAAATTATGCAAGCTGGTGTTTGTCCTGATGCTGTATGTACCGACTCAAGGACAACATCAAGGTTTTGTCTGGTGCACAAGGTATACAAGCTGGCATTTATCTTGAGGCTGTATGCACCACTTCAAGGGCAACATCATGGGTTTGTCTGGTGCATAAAATATACAAGCTGGTTTTTGTCCTGTGGCCGTATGCACCCACTCAAGGACAACATCAAGGGTTTGTCTGTTGCACAAAGTATACAAACTGGTGTTTGTCCTGAGGCTGTATACACCCACTCAAGAACAACATCAAGGGTTTGTCTGTTGCACAAAATATACAAGCTGGTTATTGTCCTGTGGCCGTATGCACCCACTCAAGGACAACATCAAGGGTTTGTCTGTTGCACAAAGTATGCAAGCTGGTGTTTATCTTGAGGCTGTATGCACCCACTCAAGGACAACATCAAGGGTTTGTCGGTTGCATAAAGTATGCAAGCTGGTGTTTATATTGAGGCTGTATGCACCCTCACTCAAGGACGACATCGAGGTTTTGTCTGGTGCATAAATTATGCAAGCTGGTGTTTGTCCTGATGCTGTATGTACCGACTCAAGGACAACATCAAGGTTTTGTCTGGTGCACAAGGTATACAAGCTGGCATTTATCTTGAGGCTGTATGCACCACTTCAAGGGCAACATCATGGGTTTGTCTGGTGCATAAAATATACAAGCTGGTTTTTGTCCTGTGGCCGTATGCACCCACTCAAGGACAACATCAAGGGTTTGTCTGGTGCACAAAGTATACAATCTGGTTTTTGTCCTGAGGCTGTATGCACCCACTCAAGAACAACATCAAGGGTTTGTCTGGTGCACAAAGTATACAAGCTGGTGTTTGTACTGAGGCTGTATGCACCCACTCAAGGGAAACATCAAGGGTTTGTCTGGTGCACAAAGTATACAAGCTGGTGTTTGTACTGAGGCTGTATGCATCCACTCAAGGACAACATCAAGGGTTTGTCGGTTGCATAAAGTATGCAAGCTGGTGTTTGTCTTGAGTTTGTATGCACCCACCCAAGGACGATATTAAAGGTTTGTCTGTTGCACAAGGTATGCAAGCTGGGGTTTGTCAGTGATCAAGTATATTAAGAGATATCTGTCTTGTAAAAATTCTAATTTACTTCGATATTATTTAGGGTCATTACATTAAATGTTTGGTTACTAAGAGTCATATTTTCAGATATTCTTGAGAATAACTAGCCCCTAGCTTAAAGAAATAATATAACAAATATAAAACAACATATTTTAAAATACATTTTGCAGAAAATACCATAGGAATATTGTACAAAGGAAACCTAAATGTTAATTATTCCCAAAATCTGTTCTACATAATATTTAGTAATAATGAAAATGTCCTTGCCGTAATCACATTACTATCCAATCCATGTGTGTCTACAATGGAAATTATAAGATGCACGATTATCTATTTCGATGGTATAATTATATACGATAACAAGGAAAGAATATTCTTTATACTTTATTAAATAAGGCTGTTGGAAGTAGGTATTTATGGAGAAAGAGTCAAATCCTGTGTCATTATATACATTACAGCGAGATAACTATAATGGGTAAGTTATAGGGATAAACCGAGTTCTATGAGAAAGACGGCGTGAGGAGATAAGAAGAGTATGAAATGATATGAGGACGCTCACAGAATGACACAAGCCTGGGAACAATCGCTAGGTCTGTCATTAGCCTTCTCTTACTTACATACCATAATTGTACGCCACTCAGTCCAGCTAAAGTGTGGTTCTGCTGGGATAACGGCACAGGGTCACTCTCACCTATGGCCCGTGTTCCTCGCAGGACTTTGTCCACAACAACGGTACTGACCCATGGTCCTCGCAGGACTTTGTCCACAGCAACGGTAATGCCCCATGGTCCTCGCAGGACTTGTCCACAACAACAATATTGCCCATGGTCCTCGCAGGAATTGGTCCACAACGGTATTGCCCCATGGTCCTCGCAGGACTTTGTCCACAACAACGGTATTGCCCCATGGTCCTCGCAGGACTTTGTCCACAACAACGGTATTGCCCCATGGTCCTCGCAGGACTTTGGCCTCCACAACAACGGTATTGCCCCATGGTCCTCGCAGGACTTTGTCCACAACAACGGTATTGCCCCATGGTCCTCGCAGGAAATTGTCCACAACAACGGTATTGACCCATGGTCCTTTCAGGACCTTGTCCACAACAACGGTATTGCCTCGTGGTCCTTCTGGACCTTGGCCTCAAAACGTTATAAGACCTTGGCCTTAATAAGGTCTTGAAGCACAAGAAGTAACGTCATTTTTTGTTGTTGTACAACGTGACATACATCTTCCGAAATTTCGATGCAGGCCTTCATGAATGTGTGAAGGAGTAGATTATCCAAAATTAGAACATATGATAACAGATATGATCATGACCAATCCTATCTGCCTGCTGTTTCTTCTGAAGTTGCTCTTTGTGTAGGTGTAGGCTCTGTGATAAAAATCCAAGTTACATTTGTTGCCACGCAGTAACAAATTTTTCAACGGGACTATTTTAGCCACTGAGTTTCAGGTTGTCTCTTTTTAGTAGTAGTGGTTAATCAATATTATTGCTTTTAACACGAGAGATAAAAAATTAGAGCTTATTTTAAAATACATATAGTTTTTGTTATTAGCTTTTTGTCATGTTTATATTACTATCACCTTCTTGTAGTCCCCTAAAAAAGCATCTCGGATCGCCTTCCACTTTTTCACCGATTCCTTGGCTATAACAAAAGTTCACAATAATTTATCGTACAATAAAATAGACTTTTGAAAAGTAATTAATTATATATATATAAATCCAATATGAGTAGGCCTATTATTTATATCAAAAAGACAAAAAATGAAAAAAATATTGTTCGTCAAGTTCAGCAGACATGTTTTTCAGCTTCATTGTGAATATACCAACTATTTTGGATTTTACCAAATATGATGTATTATTTTATTTATAGTTCATATGGACATATTTTACTGACAAAAAATTTTACTCGTGTAAACATTGTTTTAGCGTTTCCTGGGGGAAAAAACAACAAAATAAAAAATTGTTTAGCCTACTGCGTATTAGAGGAAATAATGCTGTTGTTTGTTTTCAGGTACTTGGCTTAGGGAATTACGTTTGTTAACTTAGAATTAGAATTTCATATTTCAAGCAATGCAACCCGATTAACTATCAAGGAAGTATTACTGTTATTTGAATGCTAACTGTTTGTTCAACGTTTCACTGTTATTCACTGTTTGTTAAAAATTCTAACTCCAGACAAAGATATGTGGTTAGAAAAGGCAGTCACTTTTGAAAAAAATCACCAACAACCCAAATTGTATTGGAAGTGTTTACATTAGTGACGAGTGGATAAAGTATATAAAGTATTGATTACAATCCATTCCTAACGCAATCATCAATACATAAAGTGGCTTAAAGGTGACTTCCGAACCACCGGACGGGATCGCTGAGACGGTTATCCATCCAAGGCCACGATCTATGTTGCTTGACGTCGTTGACTTGCGATAACGCCAGAACACTCCAGTCAAGGCCACGATCGATGTTGCTTGACGCCGTTATCTTGCGATAACGCCAGAACTCTCCAGTCAAGGCCACGATCGATGTTGCTTAATGTCGTTGACTTGCGATAACGCCGGAACTCTCCAGTCAAGGCCACGATGAAATGAAATGCGTCTTTATTTAACCAGGCGAAGTTGGGACTAAAAAGTCCCTTCTTCCACTTAACCTGACACAAAAATAATTACAATTATAACAATTTTGTTTTTAAATATGGTAATTACAGCTGAATAAAAGTAACAATAACTAATATAATACAAAAAATAATTAATTATCTTAAAGTAAATAATCTTAATAATCATAGTGAAATGATATATGTAATTACAAGTATGAAATAAATTAACAGACTTGAAAAGAAAAAGAAAATTATGAAATTCCACTTACACCCTTACACACGCTCTCCTCAACTAGACTACACGCTCATTACACATTTATTAACTTAGTAGCAAATCATAAAAACTAAAAAAAATAACCCTTACACACCACATTCATACGTATCCTCCAGATGTTTGCCAAACACCACCGTCCATCAACGGACCCGCAGGAGACAGGCTTTTAGCTCCGCCCTGAAGCGATGATAATTATCAATGTTCCTCATACCATCTGGAAGGGAATTCCACAGACGGCAAGAATTCACGGTAAACGATTTATTAAATATTGAAGTTCTATGAGTAGGAATACAAAGAAGCGAAGCACCCCTGCGTGTTTCCCGGACACTAACATGAGACAAAAACCTGAAGTTATCATATAGATAATTAGGAGACTTCGTGTGCAATACCTTATGTAAGAAAGAAATGGTGTGAAATTAATAAAACCCCTTAATTTTTAGTAAAGATAGTTGATCATAGAATTGGGTTAGGCCTACATGATCTCTTCTTGAAAGATGAAATATGAATATGATGCATTAATTTTGTGCACATTGAAGTCTCTCAAAGATCTCGGCAGACATGTCATTCATCACGACGTCACAATAATTAAAGTGAGTGAGAACTAGAGTCCTTACTAGCAACACTTTGACATTCAGTGGTAGGTAAAGTGCAAACCGTTTCAAACTGTGTATGCCTGCAAACACTCTGTTACAAATTTCAGTTACCTGTTCAGCCCATCCCAAGGTCCTAGTAATAGTAACTCCAGTGTTACGTACCTTGTCACTGTATTCAAGTGCCTGGTTGTTGAGAATAAGTTTCGGGATATCATTGAAGTTAAGTTTCTTAAGAAGTTTGCTGTAACCAATTATTATGACTTGGGTTTTATTTTCATTCAGTTTCAATCCATGGCGGAGGGCCCAAGAGCTAATAGCTTGTATGTCGGAGTTCATAAGAAATACACATCTGACAATGTCAGTAATTGAAAAGTGGTGATAAATCTGCAAGTCATCTGCGTACAAGTGAAATTTAGAGTTTAAAATTACATTAATTATGTCATTGATATAGAGAGAAGAAAAGTTGCCCTAGAACTGTACGCTGAGGTACACCTCTAGTAACAGATCTCCAGTGTGAAGCACCATTACCATCTTTCACATACTGTCTACGGTCAGATAGATATGACCTCACGATCGATGTTGCTTGACGTCGTTGTCTTGCGACAACGCTAGAACTCTCCAGTCAAGTTCTGTGAAAGTTTAATTCAATGACAGTTAAAAGTTAAAGATCATCTTACTTTACCAGACTAAGTTAGGACTAAGAAGTCCTTTCTAACACTTAAGGACTCTACAGACTATCGATCATCGCACAGGCCATCGCACGATCGCAATCGCTCGGAACCTACACACTATACGATGGACCGTGCAATATTCCGCGCAAGCCAGCGTCATTGACAAACATTTCAGTTATGTTTCATTATTTGCAGTGTTAATTGACATATTGAATATTATAATGTCGTTGTCTAGGAACTAATTATTGTAGTTAGATTTTAAATATTAACTTATATAATAATTTAACTTTTAAATTATTCTAATTACTCGTATTTTTTAGACCTAAATATTATTAAAACAGTCCAATTTTCAATATATTATAAAAATAATTAACGTTAGTAAATAATTAAATAAAAATAATTCAGTGTCTAAAACATGGAAAACTCCGTACTATTTTTGTACTCCTTAACCTAGATTTTGTGTCGTGAATGAGAACTCTTTTCTAGACTCTTTCGCAAGTTGGCAATTTTATTTTTAACATCTTCTAACGTTGCTTTCGGAAGCCCGTTGGAAAGTATTATTTTGTATGCCACCGATCGCTTATCTTTATTAGAATATTGGTTTCATTTTTTCCACAACGTTGGTTCATCTTTGTACATTAAACAAATTCCCATATAAAGACAGTTTCTGACCTATGTTCCCCATTCATTTCAATTTCTGTAGAACTTGTGTCATTCGTTGGTTCCACAAAATCTGGATTTGAAAGTAACACGGACGCGGTTTATCTATGTTTCATTTAACAATAAACAATCTATGTTTATCTATGTAAACAATAAACAAAAAATGAAACCCAGTCACACTTGTACGTAGCGGCGTAGCGGCAAGGCGGTAGATAGCGGGACGTGGGGCCCGCGTATAGGCAATACCGAAACTTGATCGAATCTGCCGTATTGCCTCCAGATTCCAGACCAGACTATACGATTTAGTGCAGCGTCGCATGAAAATATTGACTTGTTCATTCGACGTGCGATCGTAGAACAGACGTCTGCACTGGCTCTAAAATTCCATCCACACTATGCGATCGTCGTACAGATCTCAGAATTTTTCTAAATCTGTGCGATGGACTATTTGATGGTTGTACAGTCTGTAGGGGCCTTTAACCTGGGGACCAACGGCTTAAGGAAGACTTCCGAACCACCACCAGTGACCAGGCAGGCGGAATGCGTGCAAGGACGGAATCGCTCAGACGGTCACCCATCCAAGGGACAGCCATACGCCATGTTGCTTGACTCCGTTATCTTGCGATAACGTCGAAGCACTTCGGTCAAGGCCAGTGGCTGATGATTTAAAAATATTGAAAGTCACGAAGATGGTTTGTTATTGCAAGAGGACTTGGATAGTTTGTTTGCTTGGAGTCGTAGTAATTTGAAGTTTCATATTTCAAAATGAATAAAAACTCCAACAAATATAGTTAAATTTAACTATACAATTGGAGAAGTTGTCCTGTGTACAAGAAATCCACTACTAAAGATCTAGGTGTGATTTTTTAATTTAAAATTCTTCTTTATTGTTCTTTATTCATAATGTAATTTCAATAACAAGTCTGCCTTTTCAAGGTATTATTCATATAATAAGTAATTTCAGAACTACTGAGCTTCTGTATTGCTCATTTGTCAAATCCAGATTGAAAAATGCGTCTATGGTTTGGTTTCCTCTTTTCCTTTATAAGTCTAAGTTCATTGAAAGGGTGTAGGGCAAATTCAATAATTTGCTCTACACCCTTTCAATGAACTTTATTTCAAGGCTTTTGGCCATTATGATACATTGTTGCCAGACTGTGAACTTATACCAGTTTTGAATTGGATCAATTAAGCGCCAGTCGGAGGTTGTCTACGTACTTGCTCAGAATGGTGAGAGGAGAACTCGACAATCTTTGTTGTCCCGTGCCAGATGCCCCGGGGAATTGTTCGCCTATTAAAACAATGCAGTAACTGGTAAATATTGACACCAAGAATGTTTTTAATTCTAAAAAAACAATTTGATGTTTTAATCTTAATATTTTATCGATGATGAGGCAAGGCAATTCATCCATTTTAACAATAATTCTTCTTTGTCCATTAGGTTTGCAATTGTATAATGTGTATTCATACATGTTGATCAGTGCGCAGGTAGCACGTCTCGTCACGGGCCGGGCAGTTTTCTGACTTCACTGCTACTTATTTATTGAAGAATAATAAGAAGTAGTATGAATGTTTACCTTTACCAACGTCCCAGTGGAGAATTTCGTCTCGACGAGGTATGATAAAATTCTAGGGATCTGACGCTAAATTCTAGGAATTCATGACGACGTCACCCCTCCCTCACCCACTCCCTAATTGTCATATTAATTAGACTAATCAATTAAATGTACATATTAATTAGATTAATAAGCATGTTATTTACGTTAATTTACATATTTTCCTAATTTGTATATTGAAGTGTGTAATAATTATGTTAATTTGCATAGTAGTTAGATTAATTATTAATTTAAGTTGTATTTTAAACAGATTAGTAATTATATTAATGTTCATATTTATTAATTAATTAATATTAATTAATGTTCTTATTTTGTGATTAATATACATATTTTATTATTTAAATTCTATAATTTATATGTTATTATTCTTTTTTGTCAATTATTGCTCTTGATTTTAATTACTAAATCGTTTAAATTAAATATTTATAATTAATTTATAATTTATTTTTAATGATTTATATTTAATTTATTAATATATTTTTTAATTACTCCCTACTCCAAGTTGTGCCGCTAAAAGAATGTCCAGCGGCGGTATTTAAACTAGCGAACTTGTACTCTGCGGTACAGCGCAGGGTAAAAACACACCGCAGCCTGGATGGTTGCTTACCAGCATACCCGCTGGTAGCCTAGCGGGTTACCTGGCAGGAAGTTGCACATACACACAACAAGGCTGTCAGTCGCCTGTCGCCCTTGTCTTCTTGATGGCGTGATCCACTGATGAAGAGCTTTTATTTAAAAAAAATTCTACTGTCAGGTTTTCTCAGTATGTCAGATAACGCAAGAAGAGAGGCTAGTGCTTACGCTCCCATATTTAGCAACTGGTGCATCACTTGTCCTTTGCTTTCATAATGGGAGAGTCGGCGGTAGGTAAAATTATAAAGGAAACAGTCAAAGTTTTGTGGGGTGTTGTATAAAACCACTCCAAATGCCAGTTCTTCCTGAAAGGACTTTGAAACAATTTCTAAAGATTTCCATTATCTCGTACGTATGTTAAATTTACAATGTGTATTTGACATTCATTAAAAATATAAATTATATAAAACAAATGATATATTTATGTGCTTTACAATATGATAATGGAAAACTACAAAAGTTGTTTATCAGGAGCTTTCCAAGTTGACCACGGGCTATACAAGATCATTACGGGTGGTTACCATAGTGGATTACGGGGGACTATAAAAGATCATCATGGGGGCTACCTAAATGGTTGACGGCCGGTTAATCTAATTGATCAGGGAGGCTACCCAAGATGATTATCCAAGTTGATCACAGGGGATTCCCAACATGATCACGGGAGAAAAGCAAGTTGGCCATGGAAATCTGCCCAACTTGATCACAGGGGCTAACCAAGGTCACCACGGAGAGTAGCCTAAGTTGATGACGGGATGCTACCAAAGTTGATCAAAGAAGCAGGTAGACGGAGAGGTCAAGGTTTTAAGTATCCAGGTTGTTGCAATCAGCTGAAATGGGTGGACACATTTAAAAAATTACATGTTTTTGACGAAATACACAACTTTATCGACTTTTTGTGAGGTAAGTGTAATTTATACAGCATAGAGGTATATAACCATTTCCAATATTTTAACAGGTGTCTACCAAAGATGATCACCATGGGCTTTCCGAGTTGGAACACAGGCTACCAAGTTGACCCAGAGTGGTTCCTAAAGTGGGATCACGGGGGAATCCAAGATCATCACGGGTGCCTAAGTGGTTGACGGTCGGCTACCCTAGTTGATCATGGAGACTAACTAAGTTGATCACGGGGGCTACCCAAGATGATAACGAGTGATTATCCAAGTTAATCACAGGGGGCTCCCAATATGATCTCGGAGGGGGGAGGGGGTTCTATCCAAGATGATGATAAGAAATTACCTTAGTTTTTTATGGGATACTACCGAAGTTGATAACGGAGACTGGTCAAAAGAGTGGCTAACGTAAATACTGTGTAAGGTTTAAGTTTTCATTAGATGCTATCTAAACTAAATGTTACAGCTTCAGTAAAAAAACTTCAACTCTTCAAACAGTACAGCATTTTCACGACAGCCATTTTGGATTTTTTTTGTAGATTATGAAAAGTGGAAAATCTACGTTTCTATCAGTTTGATAACAACAAATTACTAAAGGTAAATAGCGTGTAGAGTTTTAAGTTTCTAGGAAAGATTTGTTGTTAAACAATTCGATTAGATGAAAGTAAAAAAGTCTTAGAATATGATATCAAAAGTTGACATGCTCATTGATGCAAGTTGTTTTAGCTCGAGATCTATTTTCCAAGTGGAGACAGCCAATCTATGTCAATTTCGATACCCAAGTTTATAAGGCAATTTGTATTCAGCTATACAACATTTAAACGTTGTTTGTTATAGTGTAAAAACGTGTCAATGACATGGATAGTGGAACATGGGTTTATGGAAAGAGCAAGAAATAACCGAGGTAAAACTAATTTCACTTCATCACTAGATACAAAAGTACGTACGTGTTCGCTGGTCTGAACTGAAGATTTGACCTTTCCAATGGTTTGATTATAAATAAAGAGCCGATTAGCTAATTAAGCTCGAAGATTATGACGACTTTAAAACATGCATTAAGTTGGCAGAAAATCGTAACTGTTGAAAAGAGCCAACGACAAAATGTAAGAAATCATTTCAGTTATTCGCCCATTCAACATTAGCAGCATTACAATATAATTTTCCAAATGACAATAGAGCTTAATCTGCTAGTGAAATAATTGAACAATAATTAAATGGTTTGATTTAACGAATTCATCTCGTACAAACTTGGACAATATGGGCAACCTTTTCAGAAAGGTTGTGGTCAAGACCTATATGAGCTAGATAAGATATTTAATAACATGTTAGAGATAATGAGAACAATGCGTTTTGTAAAAAAAATCTTCAATAGTTGGTCAAAAGGATTGCATTATATTTATAATCTCGTCAAGGATCTAAAACAAGGATACAATTACATATCTGTTGACTCGTAGATTAATCCAGGACAATGTTGAACACTTTTCATAAATACGAACCCGAGGTGGTTTAAATGATCATCCATCACCACTGGATGCCCTTTACAGGGTTACGTCAGGTAAGGTAAACACCAACAAAGAAGAGGAACACTAATGCCTGAAGAAATTGATCTTGAAGGGAATGAAAATAAGGAAGATGAAATCTGTGTGAATATACAGTAGATAGTATAAGATACCAATAACTTCAAAGTAAACGCGTCGGAGTACTTAGCAGGTTACATGAATTTACGTAATTAAAAATTTAATTAAAAATTTAAATTCATTAAAATACAGTACCAAAAATTTAATTAACGTTGTTTGTTATTGTAAGTAAATATTTTTATTAGACTAAAATGACTATTTATTGCTATCAGTATTTTCTCTCAAGTTTTTGGAATTTTCTCGATAGCTGTTGATTTTTTATTTAGTTATTCAATTAATTGGTAATATTATATTTTTACTTTATTGATATTCTGTAAATGTGTGTAAAATAACAGATTTGGGGTAAAAAAGTAAATCAAAAAACTATTTGTAATTAAGTAATTCGTTATTCAGTAGATACAATGCCTAAACAGTAAAAATAACTATCTAAATGAACTAATTGATAACAGTTTTCTATGACGAAAGTTTAAACGAGTTAAAGTATAAAACGATTAGCCACTAAGGTATAACATCAGGAGCGACCACAAACAAACCGCGATAGAAATCAAACAATACCGGACGGCAAATTATACCCGAAAAGGAAGTGTAATTATCGAGCCAACGATGACTGAGCTCATTAGGTGTCGTACACTTGTTTCACGTTGTGATGGCCTCACATTCCTGCCTCGGTTCACGTGATTGCGACCTCACAGTTACATCAAACACCGCACAGCGGTCACTGAAATCAAATCGTTATTTGAAAACGTCGACTTTCTAAGTACAATTTAAATGTTTATAATTAAATACACATAATTTTATCCATAATGTATAAATTTTTTTTAATTATATAATGTAATACGTATTGTTAATGAGTGGCGAAAGATTTAACAATATCAAATGATTCCTCAAAACGTTTGCAAAATTCTGTGGGAAATTTATATACAGTATTAAAATGGACGAGTATTTTCGTTCATTGACACTGATTCTCTTAGGCAACACATAAACGGATTTCAATGATTATAATAATTATTTTTTTTTTAATTAAAGATTAAAGTTTTTAAGAAACGAGTAAATAATTTCTACGCTAAGCTGGCGACTATAAATAGTTTCGTGTTTTGAATCACTCATTTAAGACGCATGTTTATATTTTAAAATAAAACACCAGCACCCTTGTGTTCCAACATGAGGCTTCAGGCAGTATAACTACTACTAGTAGTAAGCAGAGCTAGCTGCCCCCAATTAAACACGGGCTCCCTTGTGTTCCAACATGAGGCTTCAGGCAATATAACTACTACTAGTAGTAAGCAGAGTCGCCACAAATAAAACACGGGCTCCCTTGTGTTCCAACATAAGGCTTCAGGCAGTATAACTACTACTAGTAGTAAGCAGAGTCACCCCCAATTAAACACGGGCTCCCTTGTGTTCCAACATAAGGCTTCAGGCAGTATAACTACTACTAGTAGTAAGCAGAGCTAGCTGCCCCCAATTAAACACGGGCTCTCTTGTGTTCCAACATGAGGCTTCAGGCAGTATAACTACTACTAGTAGTAAGCAGAGTCGCCACAAATAAAACACGGGCTCCCTTGTGTTCCAACATGAGACTTCAGGCAGTATAACTACTACTAGTAGTAAGCAGAGTCGCCACAAATAAAACACGGGCTCCCTTGTGTTCCAACATGAGGCTTCAGGCAGTATAACTACTACTAGTAGTAAGCAGAGTCGCCACAAATAAAACACGGGCTCCCTTGTGTTCCAACATGAGGCTTCAGGCAGTATAACTACTACTAGTAGTAGTCAGAGTCGCCACAAATAAAACACGGGCTCCTTTGTCTTTCAACATGAGGCTTCAGGCAGTATAACTACTACTATTAGTAAGTAGAGTCGCCACAAATAAAACACGGGCTCCCTTGTGTTCCAACATGAGGCTTCAGGCAGTATAACTACTACTAGTAGTAGTCAGAGTCGCCACAAATAAAACACGGGCTCCCTTGTGTTCCAACATGAGGCTTCAGGCAGTATAACTACTACTAGTAGTAAGCAGAGTCACCCCCAATTAAACACGGGCTCCTTTGTCTTTCAACATGAGGCTTCAGGCAGTATAACTACTACTATTAGTAAGTAGAGTCGCCACAAATAAAACACGGGCTCCCTTGTGTTCCAACATGAGGCTTCAGGCAGTATAACTACTACTAGTAGTAGTCAGAGTCGCCACAAATAAAACACGGGCTCCCTTGTGTTCCAACATGAGGCTTCAGGCAGTATAACTACTACTAGTAGTAAGCAGAGCTAGCTGCCCCCAATTAAACACGGGCTCTCTTGTGTTCCAACATGAGGCTTCAGGCAGTATAACTACTACTAGTAGTAAGCAGAGTCGCCACAAATAAAACACGGGCTCCCTTGTGTTCCAACATGAGGCTTCAGGCAGTATAACTACTACTAGTAGTAAGCAGAGTCGCCACAAATAAAACACGGGCTCTCTTGTGTTCCAACATGAGGCTTCAGGCAGTATAACTACTTCTAGTAGTAAGCAGAGTCGCGAAAAATAAAACACGGGCTCCCTTGTGTTCCAACATGAGACTTCAGGCAGTATAACTACTACTAGTAGTAAGCAGAGCTACCTCCAATAAAACACAAGCTCCCTTGTGTTCCAACATGAGACTTCGATGGGATAACTACTACTACTAGTAGTAGGCAGAGTCGTCCCAAATAAAATTATTATATTACAACTTTAAAATTATTATACTATTCTTTGATCAGATCAAGACTTGAGTTTGGCTTCATCATCTGGAACCCATTTTATAAGTATTTGTTGGATATGATAGAGCAAGTTCAAATTAAGTTTTTAAGATTTTTGTATTTTAAAGCTTTTGGCGTTTATACTTATCTTGTATCGTACTCAGAGTTATTGACTTTGTTTGAAATTGATAGTTTACGTAAGCGGCGTTCTGTTGGATGTTTATGTTTTCTACACAAATTAATCAGCGGAAAGGTTGATTGCAGTCAATTACTTGCCCGGCTTAACTTTTTTGTACCCCGTCCTTCAGCGAGAACTAGATCTTTGTTCTGCCCTTACTTTGCCAATTCGTCTTTGGGAATGCAATCCCCTCTAAATGTAATGATGCAACTGCATAACGGTCTCCCCCAAAGTGTGGATGTTCTGTCATTGAACTTGGCTTCTTTCTGCACACAAGTTAAGCACTATGTTAATGACCTCTAATTTATATTACTCTTGTACCTATTATTGTATAAATTATATTGTGCATGTTGGTAATATTAGTATTTATATATTTATCCACATTTATAGTGTTGCTTAAATTGGATTGTCATGTGGCATTTTGATAAATTTGTAGATATATATATTTTTTTAAGTTAAGTTATTTTTGTATGATTTTGTTTCATAGTTGATACTATTGTTAGTTGGTTAATAGTTTTGCGTGTTCCTTGTTGTTTGTTATTCATATAATTTATTGCTTGTTAATTATTGATTATTTAATTTTTTATACTTATTTATTCTTGTTGCTGTTATTTGTTCACTATAAAGTTTTTTTTCTCTTCCTGTTAATTTTATAATTATACTTGTAAAATGGAAATCACTATAATATATACTGTAGTAATTTATTTTTTATATTTATTTATAGCTACATAACACATTAATTATTTATATGATAAATTATTTTGTTCACTGGACTCTGGACACAAGTTTAATAATTTGCATGTTTATTTATATTATTTAGGATTAATGCTTTTTTGTAATTGGCATATAAAGCTGTAAAAAAGCATTTCATTTAATAAAGAATTTAATTTAATAAAACACTAGCTCTCTCATGTTTTAATATTAACAAATAGTGAAGGAGTGGCCCGACAAGGTTGTCTGTAATAACAGACTGGTTGTCTGATTGATGACATTGTCTTATTAGACAATGTCTTATTAGACAATGTCTTATTAGACAATGTCATCAATCAGCCTTAACTTGGTCCGTTACATAGTATAGCACACTACAAGCAAGCAGGTAGTGAAGGAGTGGCTCGACAACCTATCTGTGATAAGACAATGTCATCAATCAGCCTCAACTTGGTCCGTTACATAGTATAGCACACTACAAGCAAGCAGGTAGTGAAGGAGTGGCTCGACAACCTATCTGTGATAAGACAATGTCTTCAATCAGCCTCAACTTGGTCCGTTACATAGTATAGCACACTACAAGCAAGCAGGTAGTGAAGGAGTGGCCCGACAACCTATCTGTGATAAGACAATGTCATCAATCAGCCTTAACTTGGTCCGTTACATCACATAGCACACTGCAAGCAAGCAAGTAGTGAAGGAGTGGCCCGACAACTTATCTGTGATAAGACAATGACCTCAATCAGCCTCAACTTGGTCCGTTACATAGTATAGCACACTACAAGCAAGCAGGTAGTGAAGAAGTGCCCAAACCCCTATCTGTGATAAGTTATTGTCCTCAATCAGCTTCAACTTGGTCCGTTACATAGTATAGCACACTACAAGCAAGTATGTAGTGAAGGATTGGCCCGACAACCTGTCTGTGATAAGACAATGACCTCAATCAGCCTCAACTTGGTCCGTTACAACGTATAGCACACTGCAAGCAAGCAAGTAGTGAAGAAGTGGTCTGTGATAAGTTATTGTCCTTAATCAGCCTCAACTTGGTCGGTTGCATCGGACAGGGATAAACTGTACAAGTGGTAAAGAAATTCCTATGCGGATTACTTCTAGGCCCCCGGGACTATGGTCGAACTGCGTAGGTGACTCTACGGGCTACCTGTGTTGGGTCTTGCCTGTCCTGCTACTGTGTGGATTGGAAGTTACCCTTACAGTCTGTATACGGTAGGGTGGCGCACGGACCCGCCAGCTACCTGTGTCGGTCCTTTCCTCCCCCCGGCGCTCGCGGCTGTTTCCTTAATGAGTCACCAACTAGCCCCTCTAATAGAATTATTAACTTTTTTTACTTTCTCATAATATATCAATTTTAATAGAACATTTGTAAAGTACTAACAAAACTAAGAAAAGTGATATAAAACACGATGTGCTTTGATTATAAGTAATGGTCGAAAGTTATTTTTTAGCCGGAATACTGTATGATTTGTTAAATGTTTTACATTTCTCATACAACGTTATCATGATACGATATTATTTTAAGAGTACTTTGAAATAAGGTACGGTACTCTTGCCTTCTCCCATAGTCGTGCAGTGTGCAGATATGGGACATGGGACAAAAAGACTGGTTAGGACATTGAACTTGTTGATGACTAACCGTAGTCTAATATGTGCGCTAATATTTTTCCGCGAAGGGGTTGGTGATTCACCACTCTTAGCAGTAATGGTTGTCCAGGGTGCCAGGGTAGTTTTCAGTTAGATGTGGATACTTCCCGGGATAACTTGTAACGAATACATTACACATAGTTGGTTTATTTATTATTTTTTTAATTGTTTAAATAGTTTAATTTTTTCCAAGTGATATTTTTTTGTTTAGTGAATGTTTTAATTTTTTGTGCACGATTATGCCGCCATCAAGTGAAAAACGTGGGTTTACTTATAACTCTCAAGCCAGAACTATAATTGCATCGGTGTTACATTACTTTGAGCGGGAACGTGACAACAAAGATCCATTATTAGATGTGAAAAAAGTATCTGAAAGAGTGGTCGCCGCATGTAACATTTCACGAAGAACATTGGTGCGGATCAAGTCGCAACTAAAACAAGCAGTGGAAAATGAAGGAAACTCTAGTGTCAACCCTCAAAGTTTTGAAGAAACGGATCAATCACCAATACCTGAATCAGCTGTAAGTAATAAATCCAGGCAAAATACTCCTAGACCTACCATCCCTAAGCTTACTACCCCAAGAAGAAGAAAACCATACAAGTCAATAGTTACACAGCTAGACGATTTTGAGAAAACTGCAATTAGAAACCACGTTTTTATCTACTACAGACGCCGAGAAGTCCCTCTACCCTCCGAAAGTTAAAAGTAAGTTTACGAACAGCGGGTTTGTTTGATGGTTGTATACGAACACTGGCAAACATTTTGAAAACTATCGGATTTAAATGGAAAAAGTTAGACAATAGAAAAGTTCTCATGGAGAAACCCTCAGTTGCTCTTGCTAGGTGCCGATATTTGCGAAAAATTCGGGAAATTGACTATAAAAAAGTTATTTTTCTGGATGAAACATGGATCAACGCCAACACTTCGAAAGACTCAGGATGGACAAATGACAGTGTAAAGTGTTCTGTAAATGCCCCTTTAGGAAAAGGAAAACGTTTAATAATTTGCCATGCAGGAGGCTTTAACGGCTGGATCAAGTCGCCACCTCTGATATTCCAGTCAAAAAAAACGGTCGAATATCACGAGGAAATGAATTCCGAAGTCTTTGAGGGTTGGTTTTTTGAGGTTCTCCTGAAGTCTATTCCAGCTGGTTCGACAATAGTAATGGACAACGCACCTTACCACTCTCAAGTAGCCAACAAAGCGCCAACATCTGGCTCACGAAAGTGTGAAATGGAGGAATGGCTGAAAACTCGCGGCATTTCATATTCACCAGACATGCGGAAGCCAGAACTATACAGTCTTGTAAAGCTGCATAAGGAACAAAGAAAATCTTACGTAATAGATAAAGAAGCCTGTAAGCGTGGGTTTAAAGTAATCAGACTGCCACCGTACCACTGTAATTACAATCCAATTGAGCTGGTTTGGTCAACTTTGAAGCGGTATGTAGCAGCAAGGAATACTACATTTAAATTGAACGATGTTCAGGATTTGTTTATGGAAGCTGTAAACTCCTTCACCTCAGAAGATTGGCGCAAATGCGTTGAACACGTCAAGAAAGAAGTCGAGGCAGACTGGACAAACGAAGGACTTGATGACGTCAGTGTCCAAGAACTAGTCATTAATCTGGCCCCTGGTGAATCGGATGACAGTGACTGGGATACCAGCGATGACGATGACGATCTGGGAGTGTCACCTCTAGAGTAATCAGGTAAAATAAAAAATAAAATCTATTTACCTAGAAAATTTTATTGGACGTAATATATATGATTACAAAAAGGGTATAAAAATATGATAATAGTATACAGTAAAACAAAATAATTATCTTCAAATTTACAGAGACTTTAAACGTTTTTTTTTTAATATAAGTAGAGTATAATAAGATATTACTACTTCTTTATTAGTCATGACAATAAGGTTGCGATGATTGATGAATAGCGGGTACTGTAACATTTCAATGTATGCTTTAAAACATTTTAATGTCATTAGAACTAGTAATAAAATATAACGAATGGTAAAAAATTAACTGCAATCTTAAAATATTGTATATTGGTTTTAGCGCGATTTTGTTTTATTTCAGTGTCACACGGAAACAACATGGAAGATAAATGGAAAATGCTCAACTTCTGGACACTAAATACTTTGGCTTGAAGAAGATTACTGGGAGTAATATAAAATAATGTTGATTTATTAATCAAATAAACTGTAAAGTATGTAGTGTTGCCTATTTAATGATATTTTGGCTGATTAAATAGTATGCGATAACATAGTTTTAAATTATTCTACCTTTTTTCAAAGAACTCTTAAAATAATATTGTATCAAGATTAGGGAATTATGAGAAATATAAAACATTTAACAAATCATACAGTATTCCGGCTAAAAAATAACTTTCGACCATTTCGTTATTTATAATCAAAGCACATCGTGTTTTATATCACTTTTCTTAGTTTTGTTAGTACTTTACAAATATTCTATTAAAATTGAGATATTATGAGAAAGTAAAAAAGTTAATAATTCTATTAGAGGGGCTAGTTGGTGACTCATTATGGAAACAGCCGCGAGCGCCGGGGGGAGGAAAGGACAGACACAGGTAGCTGGCGGGTCCGTGCGCCACCCTACCGTATACAGACTGTAAGCCGTTCACTATTTTATAAGTAAAACTTGTAAAGACAATCTGCAAGATACCGTTTGAAAGCACACTTTTTCTTACCAAAGAATTTTGTCCTTCAGGGAGTTCCATATTTTAGGTGGAATACACAATGATGTTTTCCACGCGGTAAGACAAAGAGGGTGATAAAGGTTGTTAGTTCCTGTCAGCCATAATACAACCTGCTTAAATTAGCCTCCAACAAATAATGTATTTGTTCTGTTATGAAGACATTGGCTTGATATTTAGTTACAATACTTAAGAAGAGGTGATCACTCTTAACTTCTTAGGTCTAGTTTAAAAATAATGTAATATATAAGTAGGCCTAAAACTTGTATTTTATTTATTTTTTTTAGGTACTAGATACCAATTAGATACTAACAACTTTAATAAAAAGCTTTATACTGTACAATACTTTAGTTATGATATTCTGCAGAACATTCCTGATATAGTTGTTGAAAATTTACTTTGTAACGTAGAGATTGAGGTATTACACGATTTTTGGCAACGAGATTGAAGAGTTGAATGGTTTTTTAAATTTTTAAATTTTATGATTCGGCCGCTATTTATGAAATCATCATTACAGTAGATATATTCTCTTATTTACAATTTTAAACCATGGAAAATGTAAAGCCTAAGACATAAAATATAGGCCTATTTGACGTAGTAATTTGAGTGTTTTGTGAAATGGAAATTTTTATATTTTCTTTTAACACTTAAATCATAAATACTAAAAATTGTTTAAAATAATGCATTATAATATGACTTTTAAATTGATATGTATAGAAAATTAATAATTCGAAGTGTCCGGACACCTTGATTATAGTCGGAATAAAATAACTTTGGTCCTGGCGAAACGGCTACGCGCCGCTTGTCTGAAATGACAAAACTCTGAATATTAATGTGCTGTCAAACTTGAAATAACTAATTTGCTTTTTATAGTGATATATGTGTTTGAGAACACGTTTTTATGAGTAAAATTGCTCGTGAGTCGTCTAAAACCTGTCACTGTAGCGAGAGTAATAATAATAAAATAATGCCTTGTAGATAGATGACAGTTTGATTTATTGTGATTAGTTTGGTATAAGACCCATTTAATAATTCAAAAAAGTTAATGAGAAATTAATTTTTTTGTAAACCCTTGCAAACTCGGAAACGACAAACGCTAGACAAAATTTCTTTGAGCAAATATTAACTGTGTTTATTTAAGTATTAGTAAAATAATACTGTGGCACTAATAAAAAACGCAGAAAAATAATGAAGAGTTGATGAAGTAAACTCATAATTCGTTTACATCGAGGCTGTGTCGGACGCGTAAGGTATACTCTGCTCAAGGGAAAGTCTACACCGAATATTCAGCCCAACCGTTTCGACGATATTTCCAGATAAGAAATGTTTCTCCAGTAAGAAATAAGGTGAGTTAGTTGACTTTGAGTTGTGTTTGTGTTCAGTTCTTAATCGATTTAACAGTGCTTGGTATAGTTTAATCACCAGTTTATTTTTCTTATAGTTATTTAGTTTAAGAGCTATTACAAGGTTTTTTTAGATCTGAGAGTAATGATATACAGTGTACAGTTAATTATCAGTGTTTAGTGCTATTTTAATATTTAGGCAATTTTAAATTTTATTATTATTTTATTCTATTAGTAATTGACACAAAGGCCATGGCCTTGAGTTTGCAATGGAAGAGGAAAGAGCGCATTTGGTGTCACCGCCGCCTTGTTAACAATCTAGTTTTGAAAACTCATGAATCTTTCTTCCTAATTCAAGAAAATTCTATGTAATACGAGAGTATGATTTTTGTGCCACTTAAATAACACAATTAATTTACGTTTAAAGAAATTTTGTCTAGCGTTTCTGAGTTTACGAGTGTTTACAAAAAAATTTATTTCTCATTAGCTTGTTTGAATTATTAAATGGGTCTTATACCAAACTAATCACAATGAATAAAACTGTCATCGATCTACAATAAATAATTTTATTATTATTATTCTCGCTGCAGTGACATGTTAAAGACGACTCACGCGCAATTTTACTCATAAAAAACCTGTCCTATGAATCGCACAAATCACTATGAAAAGCAAATTAGTTCAAGAAAAAAAAAAATATATATATATATAACATAGTGCACACTAAACAATTAGGTTGAAAATTATTGCTTAGTTATTTTAAGTTTGGCAGCAAATTAAAACACAAGAGTTTTGTCAATCACACCAGCGGCGCGAGGCTATTCCGCCAGGGTCAAAAAGCGCGTATTATGCCAATAATGCAACTTGGTCGGTTGCATAGTATAGCACACTTCAAGCAAGCAAGTAGCAAAGAGTGGCCCGACCACCTGTCAGTGATAAGATATTGTCCTCAATCAGCTTAACTTGGTCGGTTGCATAGTATAGCACACTTCAAACAAGTAAGTAGTGAAGGAGTGGCCCGACCACCTGTCTGTAATAAGTTATTGCCCTCAATCAGCCTTAACTTGGTCGGTTGCATACTATAGCACACTTCAAGCAAGCAAGTAGTGAAGGAAGGAGTGGCCCGACCACCTGTCTGTAATAAGTTATTGCCCTCAATCAGCTTAACTTGGTCGGTTGCATACTATAGCACACTTCAAGCAAGCAAGTAGTGAAGGAAGGAGTGGCCCGACCACCTGTCTGTAATAAGTTATTGCCCTCAATCAGCTTAACTTGGTCGGTTGCATACTATAGCACACTTCAAACAAGCAAGTAGTGAAGGAGTGGCCCGACAACCTGTCTGTAATAAGTTATTGCCCTCAATCAGCTTAACTTGGTCGGTTGCATACTATAGCACACTTCAAACAAGCAAGTAGTGAAGCAGTGGCCCGACCACCTGTCTGTAATAAGTTATTGCCCTCAATCAGCCTTAACTTGGTCGGTTGCATACTATAGCACACTTCAAGCAAGCAAGTAGTGAAGGAGTGGCCCGACAACCTGTCTGTAATAAGTTATTGCCCTCAATCAGCCTTAACTTGGTCGGTTGCATACTATAGCACACTTCAAACAAGCAAGTAGCGAAGGAGTGGCCCGACCACCTGTCTGTAGCACAGGCATGCAAGTACATGCAACATATGCATACTGGCAATTAAACGCGAGGGTGGATGTACAAAGAAAGCGATTCAGCCGTCTGGTCGCAGGAGACGTGGAATGGCCGATAGTAGTGGGCTCCAAAGTTTGAATGGACGATACCATCTTGCCACGCGTATTACCATTGAATGACTGTGTTCCTCCACTAATGAAATAGAACTGCTACAGAACCTATTCAATCAGATGGAAAGTTGATTGCGGGGAGCAATTTAAGAATGAGAGAGAGTTTTTGCTATTAATACATATTGTGAGGAAAATTAATGCAGCCGTGCGTGGATAGTAGTTTCAACCCGTGCAAGAGGTTGTTAAAAATAGAGCGGTTAGTTTTATTAATACGCTATTTTTAAGCACAAAATCTAAAATGCTTCTAGAACCAGTTTACGATCAATTTTTCTGCAGCCAACCTTTGGTTAAAAAGGACCTAACTATAATGGTTAGTTGAAAGAGATAACTTTGTAGTCCTAACCTCGCCAATTGTTATATACTTCAATCCACACATAATAGTGGACATTTTTGCATTTAATAAAAATAAACAAGAAAATGTTCTGCTACAAACATATCTTAACATATAAAAATGAGTACCGGAAATTCGTTGTTATTTCATCACTTGACAACGCCTTGACAAATTTCCTTCATATTTTTTAAAAATTAACTTAATTTTTCGTAGAATTTTCCTGTAATAAGAGTTTCTTGAAGGGAGAAACATTTAAACAAAACAGCAGGAAATTGGAAAGTTTTGGAAAATTAAGTGGAGTTTTTTAGTTTGGTTTGTTTACAAACAAAAGGAATGAACGTTTGAAACAGTTGATGTAAATGTTTCTGCAACTTATTGGTATTTGTTTATACAAACATCTGTTGTAGGTTATACAAACATCTGTTGTATGTTATTTCTTGGTGATATACTGTATGAAATAATAAACTAATTTTATATTAAGATATTTACCAACATTTCATACAATATATTAATTTTGGACTGAGTGCAATGCAATTATGCCAATGCTATTTATATTATAATCCTGTCCATCGTATAGGTATCGTACAGTATTTACAATTTAAACACGGGAATTTATTTGTTTACATTGTGTCTCATATTGACTTTGCAAATTCCATGAGTGGAAGGAAACACCATATGTTCAGAGATTTTTTTGTTTTGTATTATTTTCAGTTTGTTCGGTTATTTTTATTATAAGATGCTTCACGGTTTTAAATAGTCTAAAGTTTATCATGTTTTGTTCAATTTTGGTAATTCAAATGACGCCAGTTAGACGTACAAATTTAGATAGCAGAACTCGGAATGCTGCAAACCAAAGTTATATACGAGCAAGTCAAACTAATGAGCAACGCGAAGCCAACAACAGAGAAATGTTGCATTTAATTCCAATCAAGCTGCGTTCAATTACAGCGTTGCAATCGGTTACTGTTTACTGCCCATCGTTGCTATTGGGGCAATGAACATTGTTTGTCCACATTGCAAGGCGTTAAAGTTTAAAAATGAAGCCCCTGGATTGTGTTGCGCGAGTGTAAAAGTTAAGTTGATGCCATTAGTCCCGCCATCAAAGCCGCTACAGTTATTGGTTTTCGGAAATGGGCCAGATTCTAGAGATTTTTTACTCATATTTGGCAATACAATAATTGCTTTCAAATGACATCATTTAATGCAACAAAAATTATTCAAGACAAATTTATGCCTACTTTCAAGATTCAGAGTCAAATATATCACAGGCAGGTTCTTTATAACCCATACCAGATGGTGAATACACATTTTTACAAATCTAAATATGCTTACACAATTATGAAAGGAGTGGATGAAGGAACTGGCGGTATTTATTTCTTAGATGCTCCAGGTGGAACTGGAAAAACGATTTTAATATCATTGGTTCTGGCAACGATTCGATCACAAAATGAAATTGCACTTGCTTCATCAGGTATTGCAGCTACACTATTGGAAGGTGGTCGAACAGCTCATTCAGCACTCAAGTTGCCGTTGAACAAGCAAACAAATGAAACTCCAACTTGCAATCTTTCAAAGAATTCTGCAATGACCACAGTGCTGCAGCAAAGCAAACTGATCATTTGGGACGAATGCACAATGGCACACACAAAATATTTGGAAGCATTAGAGCGCACGATGCAAGATTGACGAAAACAACAAAAACCTGTTTGGTGGTGCTATGATACTTTTGATGTTGTCATCTATCCTGCAGAAGTTTTAAATTTTCACTTGACATTTTTAAAATCACAGCGGCAATCGTTATCTGTATGCGGCAAAGACTGTAAATCCATGTTTTCCATATGGAAAATTGTATGTTGCCTGTTATCGAGTTGGAAAACCATCATCATTATTTATTTATTAGAAAAAAACTAATAATATTGTGTACGAAAAAGCATTGCAATATAGCATTTTTATTTGAAATATTATTTATATTTATTTAATCTAATTTAAATTTAATACCCATGAATAAGACAGAGCAACGTCTGTCGGGTCAGCTAGTAATAAGACAGGACTACGTCTGTCGGGTCAGCTAGTAATAAGACAGGACATCGTATGTCGGGTCAGCTAGTAATAAGACAGGACATCGTATGTCGGGTCAGCTAGTAATAAGACAAAGCAACGTCTGGCGGGTCAGCTAGTAATAAGACAGGACAACGTCTGTTGGTTCAGCTAGTAATAAGACAGGACAACGTCTGTCGGGTCAGCTAGTAATAAGACAGAGCAACGTCTGTCGGGTCAGCTAGTAATAAGACAGAGCAACGTCTGTCGGGTCAGCTAGTAATAAGACAGGACAACGCCTGTCGGGTCAGCTAGTAATAAGACAGAGCAACGTCTGTCGGGTCAGCTAGTAATAAGACATAGCAACGTCTGTCGGGTCAGCTAGTAATAAGACAAGACAACGTCTGTCGGGTCAGCTAGTAATAAGACAGAGCAAGGTCTGTCGGGTCAGCTGGTAATAAGACAGGACAACGTCTGTCGGGTCAGCTAGTAATAATAATACAGAGCAACGTCTGTCAGGTCAGCTAGTAATAAGACAGGACAACGTCAGTTGGGTCAGCTAGTAATAAGACAGGACAACGTCTGTCGGGTCAGCTAGTAATAAGACAGGACAACGCCTGTCGGGTCAGCTAGTAATAAGACAGGACAACGCCTGTCGGGTCAGCTAGTAATAAGACAGGACAACGCCTGTCGGGTCAGCTAGTAATAAGACAGGACAACGTCTGTCGAGTCAGCTAGTAATAATACAGGACAACGCCTGTCGGGTCAGCTAGTAATAAGACAGGACAACGCCTGTCGGGTCAGCTAGTAATAAGACAGGACAACGCCTGTCGGGTCAGCTAGTAATAAGACAGGACAACGCCTGTCGGGTCAGCTAGTAATAAGACAGGACAACGTCTGTCGGGTCAGCTAGTAATAAGACAGGACAACGTCTGTCGAGTCAGCTAGTAATAATACAGGACAACGTCTGTCGGGTCAGCTGGTAATAATACAGAGCAACGTCTGTCGGGTCAGCTGGTAAATAATAAACTAAAGAAACCTCCTGTTTGACTTACATATGGCAATGAGCAACCCAGTAATGAAGGCCTATTATTTACAAATTCAGTAGAGCTGATGTAAAAGCATATATTTAGAAAAAGTAAATTAAAACGCCTAGGTGAAAATTTAAAACAAACAGGTAAAATACATTTACAGTAAATATTTATTGCACTAATGTATAATTAAGAACATAATGTAAATTAGTAATATATATATAATGTGTAGAAAGAAACAAAATCGTTGTTTTTTTTCTCTTTGATATAAGTATTATCAATTTAGGGAATATTGGAAGTGTTTAACACGAGGGTGTAGTACCTTTATACCGATTAACATAGGTTAGGTACCTAGTGGTGTAGTAATCTGGGTTGGGTAGGTTACGTTAGGGTATGTTAGGTTACGTTTAGTTAGGTTACGTTAGAGTGGGTTAGGTTTAGTTAGGTTACCTTAGGGTGTTAGGTTACGTTTAGTTAGGTTACGTTAGACTGGCTTGCTGTAAAATTTGTAATATATTGAATATATTAAAAATTGAAAATGGAAATAACATAAGGTTTATTAAACACTCTTCCTGGTGTCACTATTTTTTATTTAATATAAGTAAGTATTTCCTTAAGCAAGTATATTTGTTTTAATTAAGCCAAGAGAATGCGTATTATATTGTTATACCAATTTTATTAAACTTATATCAATGTTGAGTATTTACTAAAAAAAGAATCTTCAAAAGGAATGCTTCTAGTGTGACCATCATACGAAGTAAAAGAGAAAAAAAACGCAGTTGATCTCTCACGACATCAATCAAATTATTTAAATTAAATACAAGGGCTTATTTATATACATTAAATTACATAGAGTTTTTATTCTATCCATATTTTTATTTTTTAAAGGGGGCCTGTCTTGTTTTTAACCTTACTCTGCCCGTTCTCCACGGACTATTGATATGTGCGGGGACAGAGTAAGGGGGCGAACCGATAGTACAATGTAAACAATACAGATAAATGTCCAGCATTTGCCAGTACAGTAGAACTTCGCTTAACCAACGTATACGGGCGGTGATGACGTCGGATAAGTGAAAATGTCGGACAATAGGGAATTGCAATAAAACGCTAATTTTTTATACAAATTAATTTAATGCATTTTACTAAGAATTAGCACTTTAGTACTGTTTAAACAATCATTACTTTGGGTTATAGAACACAAAATAAAACTGATAACAATAGAAATACAACGAAATAAAATGTCGGTACAGCATAATGTATATGTTGCAAAATACAGAGTTATTTAACAATGTGGTACCTAAAATGAAAGTTAAATGAACAAAATGTATTAAATATAAAATAAACAATTGTAAATGAACTTTATACAGATAAAAAAATACTGTGTTACTTATTTAATTTAACAAGAGTAATTTAGGATTTTGAAAAAAGTTTTTTATTGTTAGTTACTTGCCTGAAGACTGCATTTATTCGTTTCTTAGCTGCGATGTTACGCCATTTCATCATAAAGACAATATCAGAGTTGGAAACTTCATCTAGCTGCTTCATTCATTCATTCATCTGCTTCACTTTGCTTCATCTAAAAACATACTTCTTAGAAGTAGTGTAAGCTCCGCTCATACAGTACAGCCCGGGGTAAAACTGAACGTACGGTCGGACAGTAAGCACCAAAATTACTATATCTGCTCATTCAAAAATACAGTAGCTGACCAGTTACTTATTGCTGTATTGCATCGTTACGTAATTCACGTAATACAGTACATGTACTACATAATCAAATTCTGTAACAAATAAGCCGACTTTCGTTGTACAAAAGTCCGGTCCCGACTATCTCGGAAATTCAGACGTTTTGTACGGTGGCGATTTCGGGACGGGTATGTCGGTTAAAACGGAATATCGAATAACAGCATGTCGGATAACGAGGCTCTACTGTATTCAAAACTGCTTTATCTCACTACATTTATGATTGCATATTTTTTACTTTAGTTGACAAGTTTTAGGAAAAGAAAAGTAATTTATGTATTTGAATAGGCGCAACTAAACTATTTGACAATATTGCCTCTCGCCGCGGTCAGAGATCAACGACGGGTCCTAGCACTTTAGAGCAACCCACAATCAGTCGGCGAGTTAACGTTATGATGTTGATCTTCAAATTCTTTCGGTATGTCTCTCGACTTGCATCTTTGTTTAACTTTAACTATAAAACATCAAGCCATATAAAATCAAAACTCCTTGTTGCTATAACATTAAATCCAACATTGTTACAACGATTGTCCATGAAACAAAACGCTGACAATGGATGCCACCACAACCACAGCTCTCCGCAACTCCACTGAACTGTGACAACGAATAAATAATTATGCTAATCCCCTACCATAACGACGGGGAGCCACTTGGACTGGTGAAAACGTGCGCCCTTTTTCGACACCGTGGCACGAATAGAAGATGAAACCGAAAGGAGGCCGGTGGACGCCAATATTTGGATGGACTCATTCCACGACATTGTTCGACGAGTCGGAATGTCCACGATCCCGCCCGCCGTCGTGATCAACCTCGTGAGTCGTTGATCCAGACTTGGCCGTTAGTCCGCGAACATAACACTACTAGGAAGTCGTAACATTTGTCACATGCATAGACAGCCTTGTTACAAACAATCTCTTAACAAGCCGTTGAACAGTTAACAAAGGAGGGGGACACACGATCATCTTCAGTAGTTTTAAGAAGTCAATTGCATCTTATAAATATTGGGTTATATTTTATGTGAGTTGTTTACATAATATTTTATGGCTAAATTCATCATCATTATAATTGGCATATTAACTTAAGGGGTCTTCCATGTACCTGTCTTCTTTTTTGAGGTTGAGTGGAAGAGACGTCTTAATAGCCTAGTAAAGAATTCCATCTCTTCCTTGCGCCACAGAATCCTCTTCAGTTCTTTATATCATCCATGAATTGGCATAATTTTCTTCGTCTCACCCGTGTTTCCGACACCGCCACTTCAATAAACACTCTAATCTCATTCTATGCCCTAATTAATTTCTTTTTCTTTCCTTTATACCTAATTATTGTTTCTACCCTACTACTTTTCTCAATACTGCCTAATTAGTCACTTTATCTTCCCATCTAACACCTTCCATTCTCCACCATTCCTAAATTAATCTCGTCTAAATCACCGAAGATTAACACTTTAGCTGCAATTTCAAGCATATGCCTCGTTTGCAATGTTCAACACAATTACATGTTATGATCGAACAAACAAAGGACCTTAACCTAGCAAAGCTACGGTTCATAACCACACAAGAAACACTACACGACCATACATTAAAGCATCAAACTGTGTTTGCTATGGATTTTATTACACACATTTTGAGTTTGCATCAATATTTTAATTGGGATTTTAAAAATATTACACGATTTAAACACAGAACTAATGTCTTAATTAGATTATTATATATTTTAACGTTATTTACATTAGATTTAGCTAAGTTAGATTAGGTTAGGTGAGATAAATATTTTCATTGATTATTTACTACGATAACGCACGCACGAGTAGAACTGGTTTGTTAATTAGTATATTAATTGTATACCAGACATTAATTGACAATTAGTATATTAGCTAACGCATTGGGTTTGATTAGATTATGTGTAGATAAATTAGGTTAAGTTAGAGTGTGTTAATTTATTGATTGTGATTAATATGTGGTAACGCCGTATTGTTAATTTTTACAACGATATTTTTTTTTTATTTTAGTACAAATGCAACATAGAAATAATTTCTTAAATTAACACATTACGTATTGGTAACATTTACAAAATTTAAAAACACCATAGGAGAAAGGATTATACAACATAAATGTTGTCAGGTTGACCTTACTATCAGTCAAATATATGAATGTACAGCCGGGATCAGCTGATTACCACCGGCCGTTCCTTAGTCGTTAGGCTATTATTTATTGATTATAGTCAACATTAGCTTTAAACAAAGATTACTTTAGTAAAGTTGAGATTAAGTTGATATTATTTCATTTAATCTGTTCAAATTATTACATTTCAATAAAAACCAATAAAATATAATTTTATTAATTATATTTTATTAGTTTTTAATGAAAACGCAATTATTTGAAAAGATTACATTGGTTTTTTCAAACTCATCACGCTCATTAGTAATCCTCAATTGCCATATCTTGACGATCTGGTTCTAAAGGTAAATAAATAACTAACATTTACAAAACCTTACATGTGAGCCGCCGACATTATAATCTTCTATAGTACACGTAAACCTGTCAGGCCACCGAACGAGGTGTTGCCACTTCATGCATATGGACTTCCACGCCTTATTAGGGGACTTATTGGATATGAATGACAGATAAATATGTTACAGCTAAAGGCTGATGAATCACTCACTACTACTAGAAACTGATTACTAGAAATGTGATAAGTACATCCTGCAAATCACCAATTTAATGGGAGGCTCTCATTTTCACGTTCCATTCAGCTTGTTACATGTGAAATAATTAGACAATAGACAATAGACAAGTCTTTATTGTACATGAACGCCTGTTAAATTATTACAGAGTAATACACAAGCTGGTACATAGTCAAGTTTGTTAGAAAACTAACAGTATTTCTCCTAAATATCTAATACTAACTACCTAATACAAATATGTTAAAAGAATATCAGTTTTGTTGCTAAATATAAATAAATTTATACAGATCACAGAAAATTTGACAAATAGTTAATCAATATTAAATAATACAATCTTTAAAAAAATCATGAATGTTATAATAAACTTTTTGAGAAAGTGTCCCTTTTAACTTAGATGTAAATTTTACTAGGGAAAGATCTTTATAAGAATGAGGAATATGTTTGTATATTTTTAGACCCATATAAAGAGGGCCAGCTTCATATTTGCTATATTTGTGGTTAGGATACTGAAACATTTTATTGTGATTCCTTGTATTATAACCATGACTAAACTTATAGTTTTCAAAATACATCGAATTTTTATGTACAAATCTTGCAATTTCTAATATGTATAGAGATAGTAAAGTGAGTATATTAAATTTTTTTAAAAAAGGTTTACAACTAGTTCTTGATTTTAAATGAAAAATTGTCCTCAGGGTAGATTTCTGACGCAGGAATATCGTTTCAACATCAACTGCACTACCCCATAGAATAATGCCATAACTCAATAGAGACTGTACATGTGCATAATAGACCGACAGGCAGACTTCCATTGATGTTACTTTACTTAATATACCTAAACCATATCTCACTGAATTTAGTTTCCTATTAAGATAAGCAATATGGCCAGACCAGCTTAGTTTTGAGTCGAGATGTAAACCCAAAAATTTTACTATTTTAGTATTACTTATTAAAGACTCATTAGGATTATTTCTTAACTTAAATTGTAAAATATTTGTTTTGTCCTTATTCAGTTGCATACCGTGAGCAGAAAACCAATCATTGACCATATCAATGACACCATTAATGTCATCTTTAAGGTTGCTTAATGAATTTCGTTTTAAAAGAGCAGTTGTATCATCTGCGTATAAGGTGAAGGTACACATTTTTTCAGAGAAAAAAGCGGGCAAGTCGTTAATGTAGGCTATAAACAGCAGTGGGCCCAAAATTGAGCCCTGGGGACGCCGTACTGTACATTAGCCCATTTTGATTGATGTTTTTTATAATTTTGTGATATAATTGTTCGTTGTTTCCGGTCAGATAAATATGATTGTAGAAGTTTAATAGCAGTTCCCCGAACACCCATGGATTTTAATTTTGTTAGTAAAAGTTTGTGATCAACACAATCAAAAGCCTTGGATAAGTCACAAAAAACCCCGGCTGTTAACCGCGACTCATCCAAGGCCCCGAGAACATTGTTGATGAATGAAAAAAGAGCTTTTTGTGTACTTAAATTTGTCCTAAAACCAAACTGCTCCGGACATAGTTTTTTATTAGATTCTAAATAATTTGAAAGTCTTATATGAATGATTTTTTCATAGACTTTGGATATAGTACTTAGTAAAGAGATTGGTCTATAATTTTCGGTATGTTTAACTGAGTCTTTTTTTGTGATTGTAAATACTTAAATAAGTAATGTTTTTTATTTGGCTATTTTTTTAGAGCTATAACATTTTTAAACCTGTCGTTGGAGGTCTAACGCCCTCATGAGAAAAGGTGATAGAAAATGGTTTAAATTTAGATAGAAAACATGATTTAATAAATGTTCAATACTTCCAAGTAATAAACCTTTCGTGCCCTGTTTAAATATTTCCAGGCGCACGATTCGGCGGCAACGCCGCAATGCTGTTGAAACTGGTTTTGAAGTGCTGGGCCGGGCGAATTACTGACACATAATCAATCACACATCGATGTATGTTGAATTATCATGTGATATAAAATCGCAAGATTTGTTTTATCACACTTACCGTTTTATAATCTTACTTAGTTTTCAATCCGGTATTTCAGGTTTATTTACATTACAACAAAACATTTTTTTAAAGAGTAAAAATTCTAGAATTTGAACAGACTACTAAAAACAACCTTATTCACATGTGGTTAAAGTTTCACTCGCTTATCTTTAGTAGCTTTTGTTTTAGAAATTTTTGAATTTGAGCTTTACTCCAATGGTACTAAAATTTTCGTGTTTTTTTTTTATTATTCTACCCGCTATAAAAAAATTCTTAAAGTTTTCAAAAAATGTACGTTATATCATATTACGTAGAATTAAATAAGCTAAATTTTAATAAAATAAGCTAAAATAAGTACGGATGAGTAATTATTTTGTAGTAGAGGTCCAAACTCGAGTAGTTTACAAGCACGACGTCACACAAAACAATAATGAGCCGTGATAGTAGTAGCCACGGGTTGATATGTAAGTGGAGTAGCTACGAGTTGATATGTAAGTGGAATAGCCACGAGTTGATATTTAAGTGGAGTAGCTACGTGGAATCCCATTACGTCCGGATTCGCTTCACTTGCCCACTTGGAAGACCTATATAGCTCTGTCGCCGACAATATGCCAAAGTTAATAAATCTTCTACCTATTTGCTATACTTTCTCTGCCAACAAAATTATGTTAATCACTCCATTACCCATTTTCCACATTTATTCAACGAACAAAATTACGTCAAGCATTCCATTGCCTATTTGTCCTGATTGATGTCCCAACAAAATTACGTCAATCATTCCATTGCTCATTTGCCCTATTTGCCCAACAAACAAAATTACGATTAAAGTACGCTAATCATTACATTTTGCTTACTTTAAGTAGTTGATGTCGCAACAAAGTTACGTTAGTCATTCTATTTTGCCTAATTAACTAGTCGCTGTCTTGACAAAATTACGTTAATGATTACACATACATAATATATTCACATACTCAACATTCTCAAGAAATAAATAAATAACCCTATAAACCCTTTATATTAATCAATAATACCGCTACGCATAATCGCAATTCAAGATATCAGTGTAATTTCGTATATAAATTATAAAAATGAATAATATGTTAAGGATATGCATAAACATTTTTAATTTTCAAAAACCAAATAGGTAATTTTTAAAGTTTTAGCACAGCGTATTTCATCAGGTAACTTATTAAACATTCGTGGTGCAAAAAAAATCAAAAGTTTTGTGAAAAACGTATCAAATGGTTTAGGCACAAGACATCTGATGCGTTACGTAATCTATATCTGTGTGTTTAAATGACTAGGGGAGACCGGGGCTAGTTGGGTACAGGGGCATGTTGGTACATTGCTTCTAGACGGAAATACAAACGCGTGGTGGAGGGGAGAGTGGGACCGGTCTGATCCCCTCTACCACCCGGCCGACCTCTTGAGTTGTCAGTTCACTGTTTGCAGTTGTTTGGATTTTACGCTGCTATTTATGTTTTATGAGCCGGTAAGTAATTTTTGCATACTTTCTTTGAAGTTTTTTCTAGCCTAAACTGTAATATTAATCGTACACAATATGATACACTGTTATAAAGAGTTTATTTGGCTATACTTAGGTATTTTTAAACTAAATTTATCTTCAAAAGACAAGGTTGTAGGAACTGTAGAGTAAAAAAGATGGCGACGGGGCTAGTTGGGTACACCTATGAGGGGGCTAGTTGGTACAATGTACCAACTAGCCCCACGACCATATTACAAATGTAATTGTTGTTGTTATAGGCCTAACTATTAATGACAAAGACGGTAGAGTGAGTTATTATAATATTAGTGATAAACTAAACATGTATGTTGTACACCTTCGAATATGGCAAGAATGTCTTACAAAATACCTTGTGTATTTTCAAAGTAGGCCTACAATGATAATAGGAATCTCTTACTTAGTGAGTAATACAATTTGGTGTGATTTTTCAGGATGAACTATGGTGAGAACATATATTAGAAAGACTGCGCGTGGGAGCACTACTCCCCAGATTATGCATGAAGCAGTAACTCAAGTAAAAGGAGGATTAATGACACTGAGGGGAGCTGCGAAACATTTCCAAATTCCTCTAAACACCTTGGCGCGGTACTGCAAAAAAATCAACCAGCAAACTGAAATTGGGCCTCGAGACGAACCTTTACAAACGCAAGACCATGTTGTCACCCAGCCAGTGCCTGATGAGGGTAGGCTATATAAATGTTTTTCTTTAGCCTACTGATTTACTATAGCCTACCTATTAACAAACAAGTTTATATACATTTATTATTTGTTTGAAGTAACTGCGTTCTTAATTTGTAGGCTTAATAATTCTACAGTTGCCTACAATAGAATGATAGTTTTTTACAAAAAGTGATGTTTTTCAGAACTGTCATTGCCACGCTCCATAGAACGACAAGTCACCTCTGAATCCCAGGATGAGAGGAACTCTTCTTGTAAGACTAATGCAGCCCACAACTCTGATTCAACTGTAAAAGAGTCCACCATACCGTGGCTCTCATTTGGATATATCCAGCCTCGATTAGTAAGTAGCCTACATTACAGTTATAAAAGCTAATAATAATAATTATTAGTTTTAAACTATCAGTTTGATTATGTGACTTAATAATTGCGATAACTTTGATCCGATCACCATACATTAAGCCCGTGTTGTATCAGGCTGTCTGAAATATAGGTTAATAGATAGTAGGCCCTTAACTTTTGTTTTCAATTAAATGACCAATGTTGAAAATATAACTAATCTTAGTTGTTCTTTTTGTTCAGATTTTCACACCTGATCAAGAAAAACAACTGGTTGAGTATTTAAAGAAAGCATCTGACATTTATTTTGGCTTGACTCCTGCTGATGTTCGCAGATTTGCGTATACATATGCTGTAGCTTGTGGACGAAAAGTTCCAGAGCGATGGGTTGACCATGAAATGGCTGGCGTCGAATGGTTGACAGGTTTTCTCAAAAGACACCATACTCTATCAATTAGGTCCCCACAAGCCACTAGTTTCTCTCGTGCCACCAGTTTCAATAAAACCAACGTTGGTATGTTTTTTGAGAACTTAACTACAGTGTATAACCGCTTGAAGCTTGGGCCGGCAGACGTATGGAATGTCGATGAAACAGGGTTTACAACTGTGCACAAACCTGACAAAATTGTTGCTCGCAGAGGCTTCAGGCAGATTGGCAGTCTTACATCTGGTGAAAGAGGAACTCTAATAACAGGAGCCTTTGCGGTAAATGCAGCTGGAATCTCAATTCCTCCATTTTTAGTGTTTCCGCGAGTGCATTATCGTGAACATTACCTACGTGATGGGCCAGTTGGATGTGGTGGAGACGCCAACCCTTCAGGATGGATGGTTGAGAAAAACTTTTTGAAGTTTGCAAAGCACTTTGTTTCATTTGTGAGGTGTTCACAGGAACGACAATGTTTGTTATTGTTAGACAATCATGACTCACACTTATCTGCGGAAGTGTTGGACTACTTTAAAGATAATGGAGTCACCCTTTTGTCCTTTCCACCACATTGCAGCCACAAACTGCAACCTCTAGACCGATCTGTTTATGGTCCAATGAAAAAACACTTCAATTCAGCTTGTCAGTCATGGGTTGCTACAAACAAGAGACCAATGACTATTTATGATATCCCTGGAATTATATCAAAAAGTGCCCCTTTGGCATTAACGCCATCAAACATCATGTCCGGTTTTAGAACGACGGGCATTTTCCCTCTTAATCCTGACATCTTTACAGACGCCGATTTCATGCCAAGTTTTGTAACTGATAGACCTAACCCAGAACTTGTTTCGCCTAAAAATGATATCCGAAGCGAATCATTCATAGAACATACAACCACATCCCACATAAATGACCAGGAAGTTGCTGTAACCTCAAATTCGAGAGTGGTTGTGGAGAGTCCTACGCCTGGTCCTTCAAGGCTTCATCCAACTCCAGAAGAAGTTCGTCCATTCCAAAAGGCGGATCCTCGTAAAGGAACTAATAGAGGAAGAAAAAGGAGGGTGTCTGCAATTTTGACTGACACTCCAGTTAAAAATAAGTTAGCTGAAGACCAAAAAATAGCAAAAAGTAAGAAATTTGAACGATATGATAAGAAACAAAGAATTGATCGTGAAAAGGCTACAAGCAGCAGTGTAAAGCGTTTGTTTGGTGATAAAACACGTCTTCCTAGAAAAAAGACAAAACCAATCGAACATTTAGAATATGAGAGTGAGGATGATGATGATTCATGTGTGTGTATATACTGCTTCGAAAAATATAAAAATTCAAAATTCGGTGAAGACTGGATAAGATGTATGAAATGCAAGAAATGGGCTCATGATAAATGTGTTAGGGGCAGCAAAAAGTACTTTGTTTGCCTTCATTGTGATGAATTTGATGATATGTGAAAACGTTTAGACAAACCAATATCTACCATATAGAGTTGATTTTTTAATGTAAACATGTATGATTAATAAATTGATGTACAATTTCAAGATCTGCCACAATATACTGTTTTATCCCTTAACTCCTATGCAGTTTTATTTATGTACCAATATGCCCCGGGTAATGTACCAACTTGCCCCGATACGGGGGCAAGTTGGTACACGTGCATTGATAAACAAAGTAAACTTTTATGACGTTTTTCTTTGGTAAAACTACTTCTAATATATTTTTTTATTAGCTTAAGATATATATTTTATTGTATGATTATTAGTTTTCTAAAAATATTAGTTATCAAAATTAGAAAATTCAGTAGACGGAAGTGTACCCAACTAGCCCCGGTCTCCCCTACTATTTCTACTGGGATTGTAAAAAATGTTGTAATAACTTCTAAACAAAAATATGCCCAAGTAGTAAATTTTTAATTGATTAAAAATAGAAAAGCTAAAGCTGTTTTGTTTTGAGACCATTCTAATAATATGCTTCTATGAAATGTAAACTGACTTAACAATCGTTGCAGTTAAGATATAATGTTCCTCCCCAGCAAGATGTTCCGTACTGTAATCTACTGTTAACTAATGCAAAATATAACATTAAAATATAACACTGTTTATTTTTTGTTTTAAACTTAATATATGATTTTTTTAGTTGAGTTCTCTATCCAGGCTTATACCTAAATATTTAGGACTATCTACTGATTCTACTACAACACAATCTTTATTGCATCTACTACTGATACAACAAATAAATTTAAGAATAACTTCATTTAGAAATTACAAATAGTTTTTTAATTAGCATAATACGTGTTGGTAGATATACAGTACAAGTACCTCACACAACACAAATTTATTACAATATAAGCACAAAATGCACAAATATATTACAATACAAGTACAAAATGCACAAATATTATGGTGATCGATTTCGGTGAACCACGCTCACCTTCCTCAGACCAGAGGGATTCACAAAAGACCCTGTGATTCTTTTGTGAATCCCTCTGGTCTGAGGACGGTGAGCGTGGTTCACCGAAATCGATCGCCATAGTATTTGTGCATTTTGTACTTGTATTGTAATATATTTGGGCATTTTGTGCTTATATTGTAATAAATTTGTGTTGTGTGACATTTACTTGTACTGTTAGAAATTACAGCTCACCCCTCAAACTAACATTTTTATAATTCGTCTTTAAAATACTTGGAATAATATTGTTATTTCAAAACCACCATTGTATCGCTTGTAAATCTAAATTCATTTTTCTCTCGATACTTTTTAATCAAATAACTAAAGCATCCGGTAACGACCGCGTCAAGGTTTATGTACAGTATTTACATTACCAACGTTTCGCCCATGCTGTGATGTGGCATCCTCAGTGGCATCTATATTCCACGTATCATCAACACAGCTGCAAATGAAGTAATTAAGCAATCCATATAATGATGCACGTCATAAATCATTTATATAGATTAGAAAAAAGTACTGCTACTAAAACCGAACCTTGTGGAACCCATATTTAATTTCACCCTTTTCACTAATTTTTCCATTAACTCACTTTATTTTCTATTTAAAATATAATTTTTAAACCACTCCCCTTGTACCGTAAATATATAGTTATTCTAATAGAAGTCCGTGATTTACTATGTCAAATATTTTGGTAATGTCTAAGAAAATATCAGAAACCTTATTACCATCATTTATACAATTTGAAACCATTCCCACATACTCCAAAAGTTCCAATTCAGAGTTCATTCCTTGCCTGAACCCAAACTGCTTATCTCTAAAACAATAGATTTTTTCTTAAAAATCCAATAAACGTTGCTTCATTAGTTTTTCATTCATTTTGAAAAAGGACGATAGTAAAGATATTAGTCTGTAATTAGATCTATATAATCTTGAATCTTTTTTTGTGAGTTGGGATCACCACTGCTTCTTTCAAATTCTCAGGAAAACACCCGTTTCAAAGCTTAAGTTTATAATGTGGACTAATATATGAATAAATTACTTAGAATGTCTTTATAATTTGCGTATCAATCCCATCAATTCCAGGAGTTAACCCGTCTTTTAATAAAAATATTACATTAAAAACATCTTCCTCTGAAACCGGTCGTAAATACATTGATTGCATTACGTATCGTTCTTAAAATATTTTCTTCATGTCCATTCCGTTGAAATTACTTGGTTTAACTATTTTCATACTCAAGATATCCGTATGTAGTTGCAAATGAATTTAACAAGTATTTCTTGTCAATACAATACAAGAAATACTTGTTAAATTCATTTGCAACTGCATACGGATCACTTACACATTCATAATTTTCTAACTTTTTATTTATTTTATTTTATTAATTTTTAACTTCGCTTACCAGTTCACTTGGGCTTACAAGCCTGTGCGTGAACTTTACTCAACGAGGTAAGTACCGACCGTTGGCTCAGTGGGGATTCGAACCTTGGACCTTGCCCTCCGCAGTCCGAAGCCTTAGCCACTGAGTCACCACGCCGGCAAGTATTTGTAAATGTCTTAAGTATTTTTATTTCAACAGGAGGATGGGTTTTAGTTTTTTGTCCAGTAATTTCATTTAAAATCTTCCATCTACTTCATTGTTTTCGAAAATTCACTTATAAAATTTTTTCGGCAGAATATCATTCTCTATTTTGTTTCTATATTCTTGGAATTTATATATCTCATTTTTAACTATCTTAAATAATAAATTTCTTTTCTTAATATGATTACAAAAAGATTGATTTATCCAAGGTTTTAATTTGGACTGTTTTCGTGGTTTTATTTTTATTTGTATATTTTCTTACTTCTACTTATTAGATTATTAAATATGCTGTTAAACGTGGCAAAAGCCAATTAAGCATTTTATTCTTTGAGATCACCGCTCCAGTCTGCCTTATCTAAAAATATATTGGGGCGGTCATGGTTTATAAAGGCCGGTCAACACGCTCATATTTATTTGCGCACATGTGTGCGCATACCTGATGTGCGCAAATAAATGTGTATGCCCCAAAACTGTCCACAAGCACAGTTCTAACCTCACATCTCTAGGCACACATTTGTCAAAATACCATAAGGTGGGTTTGTACACGTCTTCGTCCCCGATCCCTGAATGTAATGAATTCTTGACTTCATACAGTTCTTCCCTGTAAACAACAATAATAATAATAAATGTTTTATTGCATATTTTTACATTTGTATAATGCATCGCAATCGTCATTTCTATGAAATATTTAAACTAAGCTAAAATTATTATATCCACGCTTACATCCAGATCCACATTCATACATACAATAAGCATGCATTCACACACCCATTCTTTCAAAAAAAGAAACAAAAATGTTTCCCACTCAGCCAGCCTACTCTTGCAATTTTACTAGATCTCCCAGTGATGTGCCAAAAACTCGTCCGAACTGTAGAATGCCTCTGCAATCAACACTTGCTTCAGACGAGATTTGAACGCCTTCAGCGTAGGAGCACATTTGATTGAATTTAGCAGCTTGTTGACAAATTGAACACCTGCCTGTGCGGGCAATCGTTCGTAAGCTACCGTCCTGTGTCTCCCAGTTCGGTAGTTACCCCTGCCTCTAGTCTCATAAGAGTGTATGTCGCAACCTCTTATGGACTCGCATTTTGATTTAAAAAAGAGACATGTTTCAAGAATGTAGAGGCAGGGTAATGTCAACAAGTTCAGGTGTTTGAATGCTGCTCTGCACGACTCTCTCTCTGCCTAAGTTTTGAGATTATTCGTACCACTCTTTTTTGAAGAACAAAAATTCTTGAGAGGTTCGCGTTGGAGCAACCTCCCCACACCGCTAGTCCGTAGGAGAGATGTGGGTAAATTACTCCGTAGTACGCTGTCATCAGTACCTGAGTTGGGCAATACTCTGACAGTTTTCTCAAAACATAAATTCCTGAGGACAGTTTTGAGCAAACGTGGTCTACCTGGCAATCCCAAGTCAATCCTTGATCTAGGTATATTCCTAGGAATTTGGCTGAGTAGACCTCTTCGATCTCAGTTTTATCCAGCATGACTGTAGGTATCTCTGAGTCTTTTTGACGCAAACCAAATTTGATGAAGTTTGATTTTATTGGGTTGGTTTTGAGGTTGAGATTATTGAAATGTTGGATTGCGCTGTTGAGCTCCAAAAAGGTCACCTTTTCGAGCTCTTGGATTGTTTTTGCGTTCATGCAGAGTGTCGTGTCATCTGCATATTGGACAATTTGCCCTTTTTGTGCGGATGAGGCAACATCGTTGACGTAGATCAAGAAGAGCAGCGGACTAAGTATAGATCCTTGTGGGACCCCATAATTTAGCCACTCCTCTCCCGACCGGGTTTCAGAAATTCCAACGAATTGTGTTCTATTACTGAGATACAATTCAAGCCATTTGAGAGGCACTTCGTATCCCGTAATGTTCAAGTTTGTAAAGAAGCAGACAATGATCAACGCAGTTAAAGGCTTTTGACAAGTCAAGGAAAACACTGAGTGTCTCTCTTCGACCTTCAATTCCATCTACTATAATTTCTACTAGACGTGTTACTGCGTCTGTAGTCGATTTACCACTTCGAAATCCGAACTGGTTGTTTGATAGCAGAAAATCCACACATCTTGTGAGAAAGACTTTTTCAAAGATTTTGCTGAAGATTGGAAGCATTGAAATTGGGTGGTAATTTTGGGGAGAGGGGGTCGCCCTTTTTAAATATTGGGGATACCTTTGCCTTTTTGAGCGAGGACAGAAAGGTTCCCGATGTGAAAGAGTGGTTGATTAGGTGTTCCAATGGTCCCAACAGGTGTTGAGAACAGTTTTTGAGGAGCCACGTGGACAAATGATTTGAATCGTTCGATTTTTTTTGACTGAAGGTCTCTGATCACCTGGTCAATCTCCAGTTGAGAGACTGGGGCCAGCGCCATTGAGGCTGCTGGACTCTGCACTCGAGGCGGGAGAGGCTGTCGCGGAGTAGGACCAAGCCCTTGGTCCGCTCCGACCGAGGCAAAAAATTTGTTGAACTCATCCGTGACCTTAAGAGGGTCTTGAATGCGTTCATTTCCAATATCCAGTTCAATTCGTTTGTTTGTGGGTGGTTTTTTATTGTTAATGACGGCCCATGCAGTTTTTGAGATGTTTTTGGACGTGAGCAGAGTTTTATTTACATCATAGGCCTTCGCAGCTCTGATGACTTTCCTATAGATTCGTTTGTAATTTTGAAAAAAGAGCACGAATTCTGGATTTGTTGAGCACTTCTTAATTTCGGAGAGAAATAATACATTCTCTCTCGAAACTAGGATACCTTTGGTAATCCATGTGCACAATTTTTTCCTCGGCTATTGTTTGATTTGTTTCATGGGGCAGCTCACGTTTAAATAGTAACTAAATGTTGATTCGAAGATTTCAAATTGTTTATCAACGGGATCATTGAAATTTAAAAAGCCCCATCTCTCTCGTGCAAGCATGGAGTTCAGGAGCGAAATGTTTTCGGGCCTTGTTTCCCTGGCTGATCTCATTTGAATTGGATCCCGTTTTGGCTCATGGTCATCAACGATGACCTGCTGGCCATAATGATCAGATATGGCCGTGTTGATCACAGTCACTTTGATGTTGGTCAGGTTTGTTATTATGTTGTCGATGGCAGTTGCTGAATTATTGGCCACTCTCGTTGGCGAGTTGATTGACCATGCTAGTCCAAACGACCTTAGCAAGTCAGCAAACTGTTTTGTCATGGGACAACTAGCGTCTAGGACGTTTATGTTGAAATCTCCCATGACAATGAAATGTTGGTTCTTTTTCAACATTTCCGACAACATGAAAAAAAAATTTTCTAAGAAGGATTCAAAGTTTCCGCTGGGAGATCTGTACAAACCAATTACTGTCAGTAGAGATCTGTTGGTTTCGACTTTTACCACTGTTATTTCGAAGTCCTTGTCAGTGGATGCAGTCGGTTTGTAAGGGGTAGTCGAAAATTTGTTTTTTTTTAAATGCCCCCCCCCCCCCGCCTTTAGCGGTTGTACGGCAATGATGGTTGGCCAATTGATAGTTTAGTATCTCAAAATGATCGATAATTCTGTTGTTGAACCCATGCTCGGTAACAACTAGCATATCTGGATCGAGTTCCTCTCACAACAGAGAAAATTCGTCCATATTATTGGTTGCCATTTGTGCGTTTTGGTGCACCAATGAAACTTTGCATTTTGAAATTTTTTGTTGATTTGATTTTTTTAGAATTTGGATTGATTTCGTGTTTTTTTGATTTTTTTTTTTTTTTCAGTGTTGGAGTAGCTGAGAGTGGGCTGCCTAAAAAATTAGGCCGTTGCAATGGCCTGCTGACGGCCTCGGCGTACGACGCCAAGCCAGGAGTCACCATTTGACTTGAAGACAAGGACCGCAGGGGCGTCGTTGTCAGGTCGTACGTCACCACTGGGTCCGCTACTGACGGTGAAGGCCCACGCGAAACCCTGGGGGCAGTCCTCGTTGTGTTCATTTTCCTTTTGACCGTGTCTCTAGTAGCCGTCCCATCGATCTCTTTAAACTTGTTCACTAACGCTTCGTAAGCTGAGTTTTCTTATCAAGATCACTGTATCCCTTTGACTTAATTCGCCACAAACACGGGAAACTTCTGTAAAATTAAATTACTTCTGTAAGAAATTCCCTATGTCTAAAATCTGACATAGCTACAAGTACACGCAACGAATGTTTAACCAAGACTGATGCGCCAAATTTGCCGAGAACTGCGCGTACATGTGAGCTCATGCACACATTGTGCTTGTCGTAACTTGTGCAACTTGTGTGCGGTCGTAGCACACATTGAATGAATTTTGATCAAACCTTACACCTCGTCGCACACATATGCGCATTGATGAGATTTACACAAATCTGCGGTCTACACGCACACACTTATTTCCTCACATAAGATTTGCTCACACATGAGCGCCAGTAAATGTGTTCGTGTAGACCGGCCTTAAGATAATAACAATGAATATATGAATATAAATATGTGTATCCATTGCTTAGTCAGGGTGCTAAGTGACCTTGACCGAGTCAACACGCTTCCCCTCCACTACATGCACCCAAACAGCTGATAAACAATATTTAGTTTCTCCACAGTTATCATAGCAGTGTCTAATGTGATTTTATTTGTATTTCTTATTTTAACAAGTAAATGAACAATACATGTTTGCGACCTATGTGATTCTAATAAACACATGTGTATCAGTGATTCTAATTTATTATTCGCCAATATTAATTTATATGCTTCTATACAATTATTGTCTTCTAGAAAATTTAAGTTTAAATCTCCTACTACTATTAGGTTATTACATGATTTTATTTTATGAATAGATAAATAGGTTTTCAGCTCTTAAATGAATAACAAAGCAGGTTGTAATTGTAGTCTGTATATATTTAGCAACTTAAAACAATCACTTAAAATGTTGAAAGATAACGTCGGCCGAAAGACACGAGAAACTGGATACCTCAATATTTGTAATATATTTGTGCACTTATAAACAGCCACGCCTACAGCTTTATAACTTTCGTTTGTTTTAAAACAGGAATTATAATTTGGCATTTTGTAACAATTTTGCTCAGAATTTTTAATCCAGATTTCTGTATTAGCAATTATTTGTGTTAATTTACCTATTGTTGACGATTCTGCTGAGCTGTGAAGAACCAGAAACTTTAATCAACAAATCTAATTCCTCATAATGTATAGAAATATTTTGCATTTATTTAATAAATAGAAAATAACTAACATTAATTTATCATTCTCATCAATAAATCTAACCTAAAAAATAAACAATGCATATAATTTCATAAAAAACATACATCATACTAAATATAGATTTACAAGTTTTCTGGATCTATAACTAACACAGGCCCCTTTCCCACTCCTAGCCCACAACCACTTGTACTGTTTCTAACACAGGCCCCTTTCCCACTTCTAGCCCACAACCACTTGTACTGTTTCTAACACAGGCCCCTTTCCATTCCTAGCCCACAACCACTTGTACTGTTTCTAACACAGGCCCCTTTCCCACTCCTAGCCCACAACCACTTGTACTGTTTCTAACACAGGCCCCTTTCCCACTTCTAGCCCACAACCACTTGTACTGTTTCTAACACAGGCCCCTTTCCATTCCTAGCCCACAACCACTTGTACTGTTTCTAACACAGGCCCCTTTCCCACTCCTAGCCCACAACCACTTGTACTGTTTCTAACACAGGCCCCTTTCCCACTTCTAGCCCACAACCACTTGTACTGTTTCTAACACAGGCCCCTTTCCATTCCTAGCCCACAACCACTTGTACTGTTTCTAACACAGGCCCCTTTCCCACTCCTAGCCCACAACCACTTGTACTGTTTCTAACACAGGCCCCTTTCCCACTCCTAGCCCACAACCACTTGTACTGTTTCTAACACAGGCCCCTTTCCATTCCTAGCCCACAACCACTTGTACTGTTTCTAACACAGGCCCCTTTCCCACTCCTAGCCCACAACCACTTGTACTGTTTCTAACACAGGCCCCTTTCCATTCCTAGCCCACAACCACTTGTACTGTTTCTAAAACCCC